>JAHESH010000141.1:0-82799 GCA_020826765.1 Teratosphaeria viscida
ATCTATTATAGTAGTAGATCGATATAAGTAAGTAGGGAGGGTAGGTAGTACTAAAAAGAACTTAAAATCTAGGCCTAGATTTTAGCTAAGTTATAGATTATAAAAGATTAGAAGGATTGTTAGTAGTTAGAAGTTAAAATATAATCGGCGAAGGGCGCTAATATACGAGCGTCTATACGCGTATATATTACTAGGTAAGTCGCATATAACGTATATAATAGACGTAAAGGCTAGGGACGTATTACTAAGTTATATATAATAAAGGTAAAAGCTAGCGTCCTAAGATTTATATATATTTTTAGTATATATATTAGGTCGTACGCCTATATATTACTAAGTCGCAGTTATATTACTAAGTCGTATATAACTCGTATATAATAGAGGTAGTTGCTTATAATAGAGGTTATTACTTATAATAGAGGCTAAAGCTAGGGTCTCGAGATTTATATAGTAGAAGTATATATATAGGAAGTAGTACGTACGTCTAATTGCTTCGCTATATTATATAGGCTAGAACTAAAATCTAGGCCGGTTTTTCGGTTATTAGTATAGTATATATACTATATATCTACTAGGTAAGTATAACACGGTATTATATCTAGATAAGGCGCGATTATAATATATATAGGTATATCTGCTTCTAAAAATCTTAAGTATAGTATATATATATAGTATTGTAGTTACCTAGTAAAGAGTGTATATCTAGTATATAATTTGTTATATAGTATAGAAAGTAAAAGCTAGCCTAGTTTTTAGTTCTTCTATAGCAATAAATAGAAAGTAAAAAACTAGCTTGTTTTTTAGTTCTTCTATAGCAATAAATAGAAAGTAAAGGATAGGCCAGATTTTTAGTTCTTATATAGTAATAAGAACTATCGACGAGTCTAATAGTCTAACTATACGAGGAGAATAGCTAAGCGAAATCGAGGCCTAGTTTTTATTTAATCTTATAGTCGATTAGTTAAGGCTAATATACGACGATAAGCGAGGTTAAAAGCAAAACCTAGCCTTTATTTAATTATATAGTCGATTAGTTAAGGCTGATTTATAACGACGAGCGAGGTTATATATTAAGAAGGTAAAAACTAGCCTATTTTTTAGTTCTTCTATAGTAATAAATAGAAAGTAAAAAAGAGGCCTGTTTTTTAGTTCTTCTATAGCGTTAAGAACTAGGCCAGTTTTTAATTCACATAATGTTAGTTATATATAATATTATATAGTAAAGAGAATTACTAGTTATAATAGGTAGGGTTTTACTAGGAATCTTAGTATATAGGATATTCTTCTTATAAATACTATTACTACGGTTCTTACTCTTTATAAATACTATTACTACGGTTCTTACTCTTATATACATTATTATAGGCTTATTAGTTAGATGTTAGTAGGTTATTATTAGGGTAAATTATATAGTATAGCTAATTAGGTACAAAGGTATCTAGCGAGTATCTAAGCCGCGTAAAGATATATAGATTAGAAGTTATAGTTTTAGGTATAATTACGTAGGATGTTTTTAATATAGGGGGGGATGTTCTAATATCTCGCGATAAGTCGGCGGATAGTATTAATCGCGGCATCTACGTATAGAATATATAGGAGGTTAGCTAGAGCTTCTAGGAGTAGTATAGACGTAGGGTTAGTTATAGATAGGAGGTATTATATATATTAGATAATAAGGCGGATAGTAGTCTTCTAAGGTACTATATAGTATAGTATGTCGCTATTAGCGACTAGTACTATTAGGGACGCTATAATTAGTAGTAAGCGAGTAAGATAGATAGAGTTAGTATAGGTAGTCGATTATAATATAGCCGTCGTAGTAGTCGCTCGTAGGATTAGGTCCGTAGCGTAGTTATAAGGCTTAGTAGCTAAAGTAAGTTCTAGAGTAGTTCTATTTACTAGCTTAGAGGAAAAGTTACTAGTAAAGGGATCCTTACTATTAGAGATATCCTTATCGCCTATCTCTACTACGCTAGAGCTATTAATCTACGCGTTATTCTTTCTATATATAGCTATCCTTCGCTCTAATATATACTGCCTCCGCTCTTATAGTTCGCTACTTATCTTCCTAGTACTAGAGCTTTAAGCGCTCTAGTTATACCTTCTCTATATAACTATCTTATACTATAACCTACGCTACCTCTACTCTTATAGTTAACCGCCTATCTCTACTATACTAGAGCTTTAAGTACCTATATTATTCCCTAGCTCTTACTTATTTATTAGATACTCTATAGTAGACGCGTTAGAGAACTCTATATCCGTACTACTAGGATATTATTTAGGCTTTAACTTATATCTAGTAAGAATTTCCCTCTATTAGGTAGCTATAATACATTTTACTATATAATAGTTAGGGCGCTCGTATATTAGATTAGGCTTACTAGCGATAGCCTAGATAGAGTATAACTAGATTCTATTAGTATACTATATAGCCTAAAAGTATATAATATTAGATATGTTAATATAGTAATTATTATCCTTCGCCGCGAGGAGGATATGTCGATAATCGTCCTAAGTAAGTAGGCTCTAGGCGCTAGGGCTAGAGAGTACTATATAGAACTATACTAGCGGTTATTAGAATCTATAGAGCACTTCCTATAGCCTCCTATTATCTTCCTCTAGATTCTACTCTATATAGATAGTAGGGAGTACTACTAGCTATCGTACTATTCCTTTTATAGACTTATAGATATAGGACTTCTTATACTATAGGAAGTAGGTAATAAGGCTAGCTTTTATAAGGTAGAAGCTAATCCGACCTTAGAATATAGAGGCCTAGTCTTCGCTATATATAGTACGGATAGCTTTATAGCTCTACTAAAACTATTAGCGCTATTTATATAATAGGCCTTAGTTCTAGCTACTATAGTCGTACCTATTATTCTAGTTAAATAGTAGGCCTAAGCGTAACTCGAGATTAGTAGAGAAGCTTATAACCCTACGATTACTTATAACCTTACGATTCCTAGAGCCTTATAATATAGCCTAGTTTTAAGCCTTACCTATAGGGTATAAAATAACTAGATTATGTCCTAGAGCGCGCTTTATAATACTATAGGATAGACTATACTAGCCGCGGGCCTTAGCTAGAGAGAGTCGATTAAGACTAATTAGCTACTTCTTTATAAGGGTGTAGAGAATATAATTATAATATAAGAAGATATAGGTATACTAGAGTAGCCTAGCGACAGTCCTTATAAACAATAATAATATTCCTAGTTACTTCTAGTATAGCTAATTTCTCTAACGGCGGTCTATTACTATAAACTATAGCTATATTCTAATTAGTAGTAGGTATAAGGTAATATAAGCGTCCTAAAACCTCTTAAACTTTGTACTAAGTAGAACGCGAGTATTATAGCTAAATTATTTAAGGTACTATCTATTAATAAAAGCGGTATATTATAGGATAAAGAGTTTAAAACATATAGTACTCTAGTTAAATATATTATATAGTAACTAAAGTATACTAGTCGTCTTAAATAAATTTATAAGACTAAGGCTACGCTAGAATAATAGTTAGTTAACGAGTAGATCTAGATTGTTGTCGTCGATAGCAAGCTCTTCTTTATAAGCTCTTATATAGATAGTACTATAAGTAGCTATCTACTAACTAGTATTAGCCTATACTTTACTAGTATCTAGTACCTACGTTTTGTTATAGTAGTAATATATTTCTTTCGCGAAGCGATTATAATTAGAGAAGTTGCTACTACTAATTAGGTTCTCGATTAGAAGGAAGAGTATACTTAGTATAGATATATAGGTAAGCTAGTCCTCCTTTAATAGCTTAATACTATATAGCGTTAATAGCACGCTATATATAGTAACAAACTATCGTCGGAAATTATACTATAGCTATAAAATAGCATCCTACTTTCTAAGATAGAAGAATAGTATATAGTAATTATTATCTATAATAGTAGGCTATATATCGATAAGATTGTTATTATTAGTAAGTTAATTAAATAGCTCCTATAAGATCCGATATTCCTAACGAACTAGAAAGGTAGTACGCTAGTTACTAGTCTAGTATAACGTATAGAGGTAGTTAAAATAGTTAGTCGTAAGAGCTAAACTAGAAAGTACGTAGCGTCGAAAGTTAGTATTATATTAGAGGTAGGACTATCGATGCTAGTATAGTTCCTATTAGTATACTATAGTAAGACTAAGGTTCTAGTATATAGGCTCTCTAAATATTAGTAGGCTTAATTTGTTCGGATATATCTAAATGTCCTTCTTAGTTATATACGCCTATATATATACTAGTCCGCCCTCTTATATAGTACTCTTAGCTAGTAGGTCTACGCGAACCGACCCTCTATCTATAATACTATACTACTAGAAATACTATACGCGTTAGGTACTACGACTAAATCTGCTTATATTAGTAGTATTATATACTACTTTATATACTAGTATAAGTAGTATACTATTAGTACTTATAGTAGTATCCTTATACGCGAGATTAAGATATATATATACTAGGTCGACATACTTATAACAAAATCTCTTGTTTAGGTCGTAGTTATACAAATTACGAAGCTATCTAATATTACTAGTCCGCCGCCGAAGCTTCCTACTATAGTTAAAATATATAAGTTAAGTATCGTACTATTCTAGGTTAGCGTTATTAAGTTTCCGCTTAATATAGCTCTATAGTTTATAATAGAGGTTACGTCGGTTAACAAATTTATTAAGGAGGTCGTATTTTAGTTCGACGAGCGACTAATTAGCGTTAGTAGTAGATTATATTTATTAGGTACGGCTTTAGAAATATACTTCGTTATATAATCGAGGGTAGTAGATAAGTAGAGTCTTATATCTAGAGGATTAACTATATATCTCTTATATTATAGATATAAAGAATAAATCGATCTACTCTTCTTAGTACTAAGTAGGCATAGATAGTCGTATAGCGCCTAGTTTAACTTTAGGAGGCTACGGAAGTAATAGAAAGAATACTATAATAGAATACTCTCCTAACTTCCTAAGGTATATATACGCTACTTTATATAGTTTCTTCTTTGTCTATAGAATATAAAAATACTAGTCTCTAGTAATTATATAACTAGGCCCTAGTAAGTATAAGCTATTAATAGAGTTATAAAATACACTAAGAGATTTAAGTACAACAAACTCGCCGTCGAGATTATAAGTATGTTCGAACTAGATTAGCGATCTATAATATAGTATATATAACTCGCGGAGTAAGAGTTTTAGTCGCGTAGCGGATATAGTCGTAATAGGAGTACTAAAGTATAGTAAGCGCTATTTATCTTTAGGCTAGGCTCTATAATCTATAAATAGTATACGACTTTAGCCTAGTAGTATATTAGGCGGATTTAGGCGTAGTAAATTTGTAGAGAAGTACTTATAGATATAAGCGATATCTTATCTAGTACTATAGTCTTCTTTTAAACGTCTAAGGTATATAATAGCCTCTTTATAGTCGTAGCTACGTAGACGTAGGCTTTGTTTTATTAGAGCGGTAGTATAACTAATAGTAGTATACTAATTAGTCTACGCTAGTATAGTATCTACTTCGCCTTCTACGTCGCTAGTAATTTTATCGTTGCTAGATACTTACTCGTTATCTAATTCCTCTTAAAGCTCGAATTCTAATATCTCGGCTAATTAGTTATAGACTATATTATATACGTTATCGAGCTCTTTATTACTAAAAAGACCTACTACGCTATATAAATATTAACCTTAATAAGGAGAGGTTAGTAGGCGCTATATAGTTAGAGAGGTAGTATATGCGTTACGGATAGTAGGAACGCTACTAAGTAATAAGACTTAACGTAGTAAAAGAAGTAAAATAATAGCCTGTTTTTTAAGTTTAATCTAACATATAGTTTAAAGGAGCGAAGAGGTAATAACTAAAATCTAGGCGTAGTTTTAATTTGTTTTATCTAGTAGTAGAGCGTACCTATTATAGTTTAGGTATTATATAGCTTATAGTCGCTATATTACGTATTTAACCTATTAGGTACTAGGCTACTACTATATTAATATATGTCCTCTTCTTATTTACTATACTTATCTCGTATACTATACTTGTCTTATATACTATACTTATCTTATATACTATTATTATAGAGTAAGTCTAGTATCGTATCCTTGTCTTTATTATCTTCTATAGTTAGTACCTAGTAGTAAGAGCTTTAGCCGCTAGGTAATATCTCTTAGTTTAGTAATATAGCTATAATAGGTAATAATAGTTAGTAAGTATTATTATTATAAGTAGGCTGTAGCTCGGCCTCGGGCTCTATAAGTAAGGGACTATTTATATAGCTAGTAATATTATTCGATAGAATAGCTACATATATAGTATAGTATTATATTTAAGAAAGAGTTTGTATATAAGTCTATAATAGTATAACGGGCTTTTAATTATAATGTAGTTTAATAATAACAAGTAGTTAGTTTAGTATAGAGTCTTAGTTACGCTATAAGGGCTATATAGTAGCTAGTATAATATACGGCGTACGAGGACTTACTACCTAGTAGAAGGCGCTTACTTTAAGCGCTAGATTAATAGTAGCGATATTACTTTACTTTAGTAGTAGTTAGGTTCTATCGACTAATCTAGGCGTAGAGAGTAAAGAGTAGATAGGTAGGCAAGTAATAATAGGTAGGTAAATAGGTAAGTAAGTAAAGTAAGTAGTAGATAAAGACTCGTTCGAGCTTATTATTAGTTTTAGGAGAAGAGGCTAGAGTAGTTAGCTACGCTATAGGATTTAGGTACTACGAACAGTTATATTACTTTAAGATTATTTGGCGTTACGCTCGAGCTATAAGGCCTTTAACTCTTCTTCTTCCTTCTATTTCTTCCTATAATTAGCTTAACGTACGCGCTCGGCCTCGCGCTTTCTTACTTCCTATTCTACTTGCGCCTAGATCTAGTCTAGTATCTAGGTAATAGGTAGCCGTCTTTAAGGCATACTAAGGCTTAGAGGCTAAGAGTATATATATAGTAGTATATATAGTATTCTATTCTTATACTATAAATACTTATACTATAAATACTATAAGATTAGGAGTAATAGTATATATTAAGAGGAAAGTCTAGGTAGTCTAGGTAGAGAGTCTAGGTAGAGTAGAGTAAAGCGAGATAACGTAGGGATACTTAGGATAAGGTCCTAATAATTAGATATTAAGAAGATATAATAATACCTACCTAGTTATATATTGTTTAATACCTAAGAGTAGTAGGTAGGAGGTAGTAGTCGAATTATAGTAGTCGACTTTGTAGAATTAATTAGAGGCGTAGTAGAGAATATACCTATATCCTCTAGCTAATAAGATTATATCTTTAGACTATATAAGCTTAGCGGACTAGGAAGAAATGTAGAGTCCTTTTAGTAGGAGGAGAGTAGAATAGGAGGGCAGAGGAAACTATACATACTATCTCTCCTATTTTATAGAAAGATATAGCGAAAGTTAGAACATAATATAAAGATACTCTACTAATTCTATTATATAATGTTTTATATATATATAAGGGCAGATAGGAGTGTTATCTAAGAAAGTAGCGTAGGGAGAATAAAGTTTGAAGCTAGAACTAATTAGAGCTCTATATAGATCTATATAGAATCCCTTAGCTAATTAGATAATAGCTTAAGATATACAAATAGCGGACTAATTAACTCTGCGCCTTTCTATAGTATAATCGAGGCTAGCTCTAACTCTAAACGAGCCTATAGTATATAGCGTTAATAGTATGCTATATATAGTAACAAACTATTATTAGAAATTATACTATAGCTACGAAATAGTATCCCGCTTTCTAAGATAGAAGAATAGTATATAGTAGTTATTATCTATAATAGTAGGCTATATATCGATAAGATTATTATTATTAGTAAGTTAATTAAATAGCTCCTATAAGATCTAATATTCCTAACGAACTAGAAAGGTAGTATACTAGTCGCTAGTCTAGTATAACATATAGAGGTAGTTAAAATAGTTAGTTATAAGGGCTAAACTAGAAATTATATAGCGTTAAAAGTTAGTATTATATTAGAGGTAGGACTATCGATACTAGTATAGTTCCTATTAGTATACTATAGTAAGACTAAGATTCTAGTATATAGGCTCTCTAAATATTAGTAGGCTTAATTTGTCTGGGTGTATCTAAATATCCTTCTTAGTTATATACGCCTATATATATACTAGTCTGCCCTCTTATATAGTACTCTTAGCTAGTAGGTCTACGCAAACTAACCTCCTATCTATAGTACTATACTACTAGAAATACTATACCTATTAGGTACTACAACTAAATCTACTTATATTAGTAGTATTATATGCTACTTTATATACTAGTATAAGTAGTATACTATTAGTACTTATAGTAGTATCCTCGTATATAAGATCGAGATATATATATACTAGGTCGACATACTTATAATAAAATCTCTTATTTAGGTCGTAGTTATATAAATTGCGAAGCTATCTAATATTACTAGTCTGCCGCTAAAGCTTCCTACTATAGTTAAAATATATAAGTTAAGTATCGTACTATTCTAGGCTAGCGTTATTAAGTTTCTACTTAATATAGCTCTATAGTTTATAATAGAGGTTACGTTAGTTAACAAATTTATTAGAGAGGTTATATTTTAGTTCGACGAGCGACTAATTAGCGTTAGTAGTAGATTATATTTATTAGGTATAGCTTTAGAAATATACTTCGTTATATAATCGATAGTAGTAGGTAAGTAGAGTTTTATCTCTAGGAGATTAACTATATATCTCTTATATTATAGGTATAAAGAATAAATCGATCTACTCTTCTTAGTACTAAGTAGGTATAGATAGTCGTATAGCGCCTAGTTTAACTTTAGGAAGCTATAGAAGTAATAGAAAGAATACTATAATAGAATACTCTCCTAACTTCCTAAGGTATATATACGCTACTTTATATAGTCTCCTCTTCGTCTATAGAATATAAAAATACTAGTCCCTAGTAATTATATAACTAGGCCCTAGTAAGTATAAGCTATTAATAAAGTTATAAAATATACTAAGAGATTTAAGTATAACAAACTCGCTATCGAGATTATAGGTACGTTCGAACTAGATTAGTAATCTATAATATAGTATATATAACCTACTAAGTAAGACTTTTAGTTATGTAGTAGATATAGTCGTAGTAGGAGTACTATAGTATAGTAAGCGCTATTTATCTTTAGGCTAGGCTCTATAATCTATAAATAGTATGCGACTTTAGCCTAGTAATATATTAGGTAGATTTAGGCGTAGTAAATTTATAAAGAAGTACTTATAGATATAAGTAATATCTTATCTAGTATAATAGTTTTCTTTTAAATGTCTAAAGTATATAATAGCCTCTTTATAGTTATAGCTACATAGATATAGGCTCTATTTTATTAGAGCGGTAGTATAACTAATAGTAGTATACTAATTAGTCTACGCTAGTATAGTATCTACTTCGCCTTCTATATTACTAGTAATTTTATTATCGCTAGATACTTACTTATTATACGATTCCTCTTAAAGCTCGAATTCTAACATCTTAGCTAATTAGTTATAGACTATATTACGTATATTATTAAGCTCTTTATTACTAAAAAGACTTACTACGCTACGTAAATATTAACCTTAATAAAGAGAGGTTAGTAGGCGCTATATAGTTAGAGAGGTAGTACGCGCGTTATAGAAAGTAGAAACGCTACTAAATAATAAGACTTAATATAGCAAATAAGTAAAATAATAGCCTGTTTTTTAAGTTTAATCTAATATATAGTTTAAAGGAGCGAAGGAGTAATAACTAAAATCTAGGCGTAGTTTTAATTTGTTTTATCTAGTAGTAGAGCGTACCTATTATAGTTTAGGTATTATATAGCTTATAGTCGCTATATTACGCGTTTAACCTATTAGGTACTAGACTACTACTATATTAATCTATATCCTCTTCTTATTTACTATACTTGTCTTATATACTATACTTATCTTATATACTATACTTATCTTATATACTATTATTATAGAGTAAGTCTAGTATTATATCCTCGTCTTTATTATCTTCTATAGTTGGTACCTAGTAGTAAGAGCTTTAGCTACTAGGTAATATCTCTTAGTTTAGTAATATAGCTATAATAGGTAATAATAGTTAGTAAATATTATTATTATAAGTAGGCTATAGCTTAGCCTTAGGCTCTATAAGTAAGGGACTATTTATATAGCTAGTAATATTATTCGACAGAATAGCTATATATATAGTATAGTATTATATTTAAGGAGAGGTTTATATATAAGTCTATAATAGTATAATAGGCTTTTAATTATAATATAGTTTAATAATAATAAGTAGTTAGTTTAGTATAGAGTCTTAGTTACGCTATAAGGGCTATATAGTAGCTAGTATAATATATAGCGTATAAGGACTAGCTACCTAGTAGGAGGTACTTACTATAAGCGCTAGATTAATAGTAGCAATATTACTTTACTTTAGTAGTAGTTAGGTTCTATCGACTAATCTAGGCGTAGAGGTTAAAAGGCAGATAGGTAGGCAAGTAATAATAGATAGGCAAATAGGTAAGTAAGTAAAGTAAGTAGTAGATAAAGACTTATTCGAGCTTATTATTAGTTTTAGGAGAAGAGGCTAGAGTAGTTAGCTACGCTATAAGATTTAAGTACTATAAACAGTTATATTACTTTAAGATTATTTAGCGTTACGCTCGAGCTATAAGGCCTTTAACTCCTCTTTTTCTTTCTACTTCTTCCTATAATTAGCTTAATATACGCGCTTAGCCTTACGCTTTCTTACTTCCTATTCTACTTACGCCTAGATCTAGTCTAGTATCTAGGTAATAGATAGCTATCTTCGAAGTATACTAAGGCTTAGAGGCTAGGAGTATATATATAGTAGTATATATAGTATTCTATTCTTATACTATAAATACTTATACTATAAATACTATAAGATTAGAAGTAATAGTATATATTAAAGGGAAAGTCTAGATAGTCTAGGTAGAGAGTCTAGATAGAGTAGAGTAGAGCGAGATAATATAGAGATACTTAGAATAAGGTCCTAATAATTAAATATTAAGAAGATATAATAATACCTACCTAGTTACGTATTATTTAATATCTAAGAGTAGTAGGTAGGATATAGTAGTCGAATTATAGTAGTTAATTTTATAGAATTAATTAGAGGCGTAGTAGAGAATACGCCTATATCCTCTAGCTAATAAGATTACGTCTTTAGACTATATAAGCTTAATAGACTAAGAAGAAGTATAGAATCTTTTAGGTAGGAGGAGAGTAGAATAATAGGAAAGTAGAGGAAAGAAAAGTAGAGGAAACTATAAGGTAGTAGGTAGGAGTAATATAAGTAATATAAGATAGAATAAATAGGATACTATAGAGAATAATAGTCGAATTATCGAGTTTGATTTAGAGAATTAATTAGAGGCGTAGTAGAGAATACGCCTATATCCTTCGGCTAATAAGATTACGTCTTTAGACTATATAAGCTTAGTAGACTAGGAAAAAGTATAGAGTCCTTTTAGTAGGAGGAGAGTAGAATAGGAGGGTAGAAGAAACTATATATACTATCTCTTCTACTTTATAGAAAGATATAGCGAAAGTTAGAAAATAATATAAAGATATTCTACTAATTCTATTATATAATGTTTTATACGTATATAAGGGTAGATAGGAGTATTATCTAAGAAAGTAGAGTAGAGAGAATAAAGTTTGAAGCTAGAACTAATTAGAGCTCTATATAGATCTATATAGAATCTCTTAGCTAATTAGATAATAGCTTAAGATATATAAATAGCGGACTAATTAACTCTACGCCTTTCTATAGTATAATCGAGGCTAGCCCTAACCCTAAACAAGCCTATAGTTTCTCGCCTAGGCTAGAAAGCGTCTACTAGCTACTATCTAGTTAGCTCCTAGTATAGTCTACTAGGGAACTAGTCGTATAGTAACAATTAGTACTAAAGGGTAGTAGCCTCGACTAGTAATCTTTTCTAATCCTTAAAGCTACTATATTATTATATAGACTATAATATATAAGATAGTAATATAGTATAGACTTATTAATTATAAGAAGCTATCTATTCTCTAGAAGGTCTCTTAGCTATAGTCCTATAGTAGGAACTATACTTTCTATAATACCTACTCTATATAGGTATACTAGCGACGCTTAGGCTCTTATATACTATTCTAAATAGTAGCTAATACTAACTACTAATAAGAACTCTACTATAGCTAATAATAGGCAAAGATACCTATATTAGCTAGGTAACTATAACTATAACGTACTAGTAGAAGTAGTAGTAATAGTAGAGCTAGCGCTAGAGATACTAATAAGGACTTAGAAGACTTAGAAGACTTAGTAGAAGTAGCTAGGGAGGTATAAGTAATATTATTATTATTATTATTATATATAGTAGGTATAAAGCTATTACTATTATCGCTATTACTATTAATAGTAAAGCTACTAGTAAAGTCTAGACTAGTAATAGATTTGTTATTACTACTATCTATATTACTATTACTATAAGTAATAGAAGTAGTAAGAGCGGCGTAGCTAGTAATAATAGGTATATCTTAAAGCTATAAAGATAGCTAAATTACGTAATAAGTATTATAACTAAATAAAACCTCCTAGCTAAAGAGCTATTAGCTTAGCGTCTAATAGTAATTTAATAGGAATTAATCGAAGGACTTATATCTCTTAGTAGTAATAGTATAGATAGTAAAAGTTATAAATAGTATAATAAGGTAGAGTATAAGCTTCTATAATAATAGTATTCTATAATATAGTTAGTAAGATAGTTTATAAAAGATATAATTAGTATATACTTCGCTAATAGAGAATATTAGTAGGAGGCTATAACCTACGCTAGCGTAAAGTCGATAGTCTTAAGCGAATCTACTATAATCGAAAGATATTATTATAATAGTAGTAATTAATATAATTATAAGTAAGGTAGTAGATAGCGTAGTAGTAAGATATCTAAGAAATAAAGATAGTAGCTATCTTTATCCTTTTTATATACTATCTACTATATACTACTATTACGCTTACTATTATTATTTAATAAGAAGTATATAAAGTAGTAAATAATATTAAGGGCTCGTACTATTTATAATAGTAGTAATATTATTAAAAGACTTACCTTTACTATATAAGGCCTATATAGTAAATATCTGTTTAATATAATATCTACTATAGTCTATAATAATATAAATAGATTATATAATATATAAAGGTACTAGATTAAATAGGCGTTTAATAAGGAATTTATAAGTTAAATAGCTATTTACTATTATAAATATATAGTAAAGTTAACTTAGCGGCTTCGCTATATAACTTCCTTTAATTAATAAGATTAGCGCCTACTAAGTAATATATAGTTAAAATTACTTAGTATATATAGTCTTATAATTAATATGTTCTATAATCTTAGTATTTATAGCTAGCTATATATAAGCCTATAGGATATATATTAAATAAGAATACTCGAAATACGCGTAATATATTTTAAATAATAAATATATATTAAATAAAAAATATATATAATATATATTAAATAAGAAATACGCGTAATATATATTAAATAAGAAATGCGCGTTATATATTACACGAAATATGCACGTAATATATAATAAGCAGAATTTTAAATACTAATTAAGTAAGCTTGCTACTATAATAGAGAATATTCTATTCTCTCCTAGTATTCTCTTATAAGACTATATACTTAATATATATAGTTTAACTCTTACTAAAAGAAGAAGATTAGGCCTCTCCTAGTATAGATACTAGATATACGATACGTAGTAACGTGTATGCTCTCGCACGGTGCACTAGAATCAGCCGAGTGCCTTGCCGGACAATAGGACGGCCCCGGCCTAGGCTCGTAGAACATTGAAGCGCGGGGAGCGTAGAACCTTATTATATACTCAACTCTATCCGTGTGGAGGACTTTGTCCTGTCGGTACTGTAGCAGAGATTCCTACTATCACCATCAATGTCGACACCCGAATCGCCATCATCGTTGTCGCCGCCAGCAAAGGCGCCGCAGAACCTCCCGCCCTCGCCGCCGGTCTCGACCTCGCTACACGACAGCTTTTGCGGCGACGGCGACGGCGACGGCGACGCTAGCCCCAGGTGCGATAGCGACCTCGATCAGATCGCCCGAGACCTCCTTGCGGGTCACGTTTTGAAGGCGTCGTTGACGCCAGCGGAGTGGACGAAGATCGCGCTAAGTGTGGGCGACGTCCGCTGCGAGTACGACCCGCGCACGCAAATCGCGACCCGGCACATGACCACACCCATCCACGAGCAACTCGTCCACGCCATCTCGACGTCGCTGGACGCGAACATTCAGGGACTGAAGCACAACGGTCAGCTGAGCCCCGCTTTGCGCCATGCGGTTTCCAATTTGACCAACGGCGGGCACAGGCGTGTCCCACTGCAGCTGAGGAATCGACCGTGGGACAGTGATCCCGATGTGCAGTGGAAAGAAGATAGCGATGATACCCTGCCCACGTTTGTCGCCGAGGTGGCCTACACGCAGTCGGATCAGGACGTGCTTGAGAAGGCCAAAAACTACATCAAGGCATCGAGAGGGTGCATTCGGGCGGTACTGGTTGCAACGGCGCCGTATGCGAAATTGCAGCGGTCGGCTGGCTCGCTGTATCTGCTACGACCATGTGTTAATCAAGAGAACAAGAAGTTCAGTGTGGTCACTGAGCAAGCGGATGTCTACGTGGGTGAAGACGGGGCGCGGAAGTCTGGACAATTAGTCATGCGTCTTTCTGACCTCCTGACCTTTGATCAGGGCAGCCAGGAGCGCGAACAAGCCGACAATGTGAACTTGACGGTCGACTTTGCCTCCCTGAACGACGCTCTCGACCGCGGCCGGCGCCAGCAAGAGCTCGAAAAGCAGGAGAAGGCCGACTTAAGGAAACGAAAACGACCGGCGCGTGAGCTGCAAGAGGCAGAGTTTTCGGATTCGGCAGATAGCGAGTATCTCCTAGAGGAAGATGCGCACGCAGAAGCTACGCAGGCGGCACGTCCAAGAAAGGCGCCGAGGAGGCGCGCTAGGGAAATTGGATAAAAGCGAGACATAGTCTTCTGGAACATCTCCACCTTCCGTCGTCGACCTTACCACCCTGTCCTCTCGACTTCGCTCTCAGCTTGACTATTGGCATTGCGCTCTCGTAATGCTCGTCTGTCTGGTTTGGTCTGCTTGTCTTCTTTTTGCTCCGATTTCCTGCTTTTGCACCTGTTTGACCAATTCTAGCAAGACTCATACAGCTTGCGCATTCCACCTCTCTAAGCCGAGATCCCACTGCAGAAAAGCTCCGCTGAAGGCCGCGATTTTGTAAGCCGTTGAAGCTAGACAGAGAAGCAAGCCTCGTTATTAATGCTCGGGCGCCGGTAGGACATGCTATCCCTGGCGGCGCCCTAGCCCTGCTGGTCGTATCCCTCGACCTCCGGTTCATCCTCATCTTCTCCGTCCTCGAAGTCGATGCCGGTCGATCAGACATATGCCATCCCGTGAAGCAGAAATCTCATCTTCTTATTGCGTAAGGCGCCGCGCGAACGGGCTGCCTCATCTGTGCATGCCATCTCTGTCATGACGATGCGCGGTCACATCTGGTGCAGGCAAAATTGCTGTATAATTTCACTTATTTCGGATAGCAAAAAGTCACTTTTGGGGGCAGAAAGTCCCGCCGGATGGCAAGAAGTCACGTCAGATAGCAAGAAGTCACGCCAGATGGCAAGAAGTCACGCCAGATGGCAAGAAGTCACGTCAGATGGCAAAGAGTCACGTCAGATGGCAAAGAGTCACGTTAGATAGCAAAAAGTCACGTTAGATGGCAAAAAGTCACGCCAGATGGCAAAGAGTCACGCCAGATGGCAAAAAGTCGCGCTAGATGGCAGAAAGTCACGTCAGATGGCAGAAAGTCACGTCAGGTGGCAAAAAGTCACGTCAGATGGCAAAAAGTCACGCGCGATGGCAAAAAGTCACGCCAGATGGCAAAAAGTCACGCCAGATGGCAAAAAGTCACGTCAGATGGCAAAAAGTCACGCCAGATGGCAAAAAGTCACGCTAGATAGCAAAGAGTCACGTCAGATGGCAGGAAGTCACGTCAGGTGGTAAGAAGTCACGTCAGGTGGTAAGAAGTCACGTCAGGTGGTAAAGAGTCACGTTAAGTGGCAAAGAGTCACGTCAGATGGCAGGAAGTCACGTCAGATGGCAAAAAGTCACATCAGATAGTATAAAGCACACTCTGTAGTAACAAATCAGACGGCAAAATGTTACGACAGGCAACATAATCGAAGTCATGTCGATTAGCAAATTGGTCGTCCGATCTGGACGGTCGAGTCGCAACATGAACACAACGAGGAAGAAGAAAAGCGCTGGCTCGGCGCAAGATGAAGCTACCTCCACGCTTGGAATCAAGCTTGAAATTAAGCTTGTAGGGATTGACGCACGTGGCTTGAGCTTTGAGTCGCATCCAGCTTGATTACCTTTGCCTCTCACATTCACAATCGCAGCGACGGGCAGGTGCGCATCACCTCTGAACAGGTGCGGTTATTCCGAGCAGGTGCGGTTGTGGCGAGCAGGCACCTTCATCATTTAAATTCCAGCACATTCCGAGCTGGCCCCGCAAGCGAGAAGCGACCGAACACATCAGCGCGACCAAACCCATCCGCACCTTCATTCCATGTGCACCACAATGTGATGGCCAAACTGCGCACCACCAAGAAGCAGACACCGACACCGAGCGACATCGCCGCAAGGCTGAATCACCTACTCACCGAAGATGACGGCGTGAAGACGGAAGAGTTCCTTGACACGCTCGGCAAAGATTGCGACCGGGCACGTTGCCGAGCACCACACAACGCCTCTCTACCTTCCGTCACCTACCTTCTCTCTGCGATCACGTCCCAGACGTCCGATGCACTAGACGAGATACTTTACGGAGCACTGCCTGCTGGCCGCAAAGACAGGAATTCGATTCCGGCTCTCAAGGCGCTGATAGACGGTGATGAGACCGCTTGGGTGCGACCGCATCAGTTCATCGCGTACTTTGGCCTGGATCACTTCACCCACGCCAAGTTTCTCCAGGCTCTCGTTGAGCTCTCGCACTGTGTGCCCTTCGACCAGGCTTTGGGCCACCTTGAAGTTCAGCGCAGTGCCCGCTGGAAGAAAAGTGCTCGCTCGAACCGTGCACCTCGACGCTGGGCTCTAAAGGAATTTGAAGCAGCGCTCCGGGAGTTGAGCTGCGTCCCCTCTCACGACCAGCACTCGAAGAGAAGGCCAGGTAGACCGAGAAAGGTCGCCTCTTCGGCTGACGTAGTCGAAACTCAGCAGCCGTTATCTCCAGTCGGCTACAAGGGACCGACGCAGCTAGCATCTCTCGCAGGCGTCGATCAGACTACGCTGCCGTCATCTCCACCTGGGCGCGATACGAGGAAGAGGACGTCGTCTCCAATCGACCGTGACAGAACTGAGCAGCCGTCATCTCCGTCCGGCTCTTTTAGGACGGCCGAGCAGCCCGCATCTCCAGCAGGCCTCGACCAGACCGAGCAGACGTCGTCCAGCATCGATTCCCGCACGCCCGAGACGGGGCGTCGATACCACTCAACCCTTCCAGAAGACGAGGACGAGCCACCTTTCTGTTTCGACGCATCTACCTCATCGCCGGAACGTCGGCCCAAATCACCGTCCATTAGTCCTGAACTCACAGACATGGCTAAGCGACCTGCTGCTGACGCTTCGCTTAATGAGGTCTGCAAGAAGAAGGCACGTATCACACGCGCTGATGACTCGCCCAATACATCTGATGTAACCGCCATCGCTCAGGACGGTCAAGGCGCCTTACCGTCGAGGATAGTGTTTGAGACGCCCTCCAAAACTTTCGGTCAACTCTCACAAACTATGCAGGATCCTTTGGACAATGGCCTTTCGACCCCGAGCTCCTTATCGATCCCACCACCATCCTTTCCACAGCCGAGAGCCTTGGATGAACCGCATGAACTCGCAAACAATGTAGAGCATGAATTGCAGCATGAATCGCCGTCTCAGCGGGAACCTGGAATCGATCATTCCAAGGCCGCATGTGCTCCACATTCGCCACCGCATACGGACGAGAGAGCCTCTAAGCCTCCAAACATCCAGCCGAGCGACTTCAGATATGCCGTCGACACTTTGAAGCCAGGCCAATGGCTGAATAGTTCCGCCATCCTGCGATCACTCGAGATACTGAACCCAGATCCTCTATCCATAATGATATTCGAGCCGACGATCTCGGTGGACTGCGGACAAGAAAGAAAGGTGCAGGCTTCAGATTACACCGCCCTCCGTCAGAAGTGTGAATATCGTCATATTCTTACTCCTATCAACCACAGCAATCGACATTGGACGCTAGGCAGAATCAACATCTCACCCCGCTGGCTAAAAGTTTACGACCCTCTTCGACCTAGGACGTGCGAAGGTGCTGCAAAAAAAGCACTGCGAGAGTTCGTATCATCAGGATTCCGAGATGGAGATGGCAGGGATTGCGATTGGGATATGGCGGCCTCTGATGTAAGTTGCGCTGGTATGTGGTTTCATCGTTTGCATACTCACTCTGGTTAGGTTTTGCATCCATCCCAGCCAAATGACTACGATTGCGGAGTCTACGTTATCGCAGTTGGCCTTCTCTGCATCCACGACGCGGCTAAATTCAGAGTAGACTCTGATATCTGGAGGCGCACTCTGAGCATCGCCCTAGGAGCGGAGCGAGCGGAGCTGCCGTTCCCTCCCCGCGAGTCCATTGATCGTGCCCAGACGACATACCTCAAGTACAAAGCGTCTGGATCTCACAAAGACGCACTGAACCACATTGGCAAGACAGTCGATCGCTTCAAGGGTTTTCGGAGAGGCATTCAAACTATCAAGCAGCTTGTGGACAACACTCTTGCGAAAGACTCAGAGGCTCTTGCCGAACATGACGTTTGGACTCGTCGTCTGGACTTCCTCCAGAGATCCAAGCAGCTTATGGAAGCAGCGCCACCAGTTCCGTGCAAGGGCGGATCTGTATATGGAGCTACATTTGACACTAATGCAACTGCCCAGAAGATTGAGGCAGACATCTCGGATATACAGACACATCTGCCAGAGCTGGTGGTCTGTAAACGGGCAAAACGGGCCGGCAGCCTCAAAGCAATGAAGCAATTGCTGGCGGAAGATGATGAGGCCTACTCCGAGGCTCTGGAGACTTGGCAACAAAGGGCCGAAGAGACGTACAAGGAGTATAAGGAATTGATCAGGAAGCAGATGCAAGATGCAGAGGAGACCTTCTTAAAGTGTAGGAGCGAGCTCTGAGAAGGTGTAGGACTACTGACCAATGTCACCAGCGAGCAATAGGCTTGTACCCGGTTGGGACTACTTGTTACCATGATGGTGGAGGGACATATTAGCTCTAGAGCAGCGCTTAGGATTGATGATTGTCGAATTTGATGAGCGCAGCCAGCAGAAGTGCCTATACACGTGTGTCAACTCGGCTGGTTCGGCTCGTGACGTACAGATTGCTTGCTAGGACCTGCAGCAGTGCAGCATGGGGTGATGCGCATACTGCAGGCATCTCAGCCACCGGAAGATTACAAGAGGCCTGCGGTCACCGACAAGGCGTTGACAAGACCACAAGCAGACGGAGGAGACCGGTCTTTAGGAGAGTTTGTCCTCAAATGTGGCCGTTCTCTTACAGTGGAACATGGTGCGTGGTATATTTCAAGTGGCAAGGGGAACGGGACATGTGTTGAAAAGTGGGCGAGCTGACATGCTACCAGCGATCGAGACCGGTATTCTCCCTATCAGCCGAGACATAACATCCGAGGATCTCGAAGGATTGATGGTCGGTGTCTTCGTTGATCAGTCTCAAACTCCTTGCCCATTGCAAGGCAAATTGAGCTGAAGACGGGGGTGAGCGGCTAGTATAACAGTTCGATCCTGTTAACGTGCTGGTGGTCCCAACAGTCACTCCGCCACGGCCGGCAAAGAGCCGGCTTCATAATAAAGCAACAAAATTGCACGATGGTAGCCTCCCGAGAGCCGCACGCGCGGCGGGGCTCCTGCTTCTTGAGACGAAACGGCCATCCCTACATGTACCGGTGAGGCCCTGTATACCTTCGGATACCCTTTCGACCGTTCGACTGCACTATTGGCAAACCTTCCGGAGCAGCCTTCTCTCGTCATAGACTTGCTATTGTCTCGACCTGCTAGCTGCGCTACAAAGCTCGTCGCCAGGACGCAGAGGCTGTTGTCGATACTACTAATAGCATCATCCGGCGTCTCTGCTGTATGTGGATCGGGGAGGTTGTTCCTATTCGGCTCTCGACGATGCTACGTGAATGTCAAGATCGACTGAGCTTACTCACGCCAACACGATGGTCCTGCAACTGCCACTGCCACTACCAACACTTGGAGGATTGAATGGAGACCAGCTCGTCGATTCGCTCAAGGACGAATCCAAACACCAGCCGCTGGAGCTGACCGCCGTGGTTGGTGATGAAGAAGCTGGAGATTCGTGTGCGGCACATCGACCTCCCGGAGTCATTACAATGTCGACCGAGCCGGCCAGGGGTGCCAAGTGAGTTGAGCAGATATTGGTGACTGGTAATGAAAAGGATTATCGCGGCAAGACGAGCCCACTGTTACGTGCGTTGTTCAGGAAGCTGTCGCAGTATGGTTACGGAGGTGGCAATGACTTGTCAGCTGAGGGGAAAGCCATCACCTTGACTGATTACTGCGCTCTACATTAGACTGGCTATCAATATTCGCCCGGGGCGATCAGCAATACCATGAGGACCGTCGCCATGGGGTACGGAGGGAGTGCGGACTGTAAACCAGTGTTTTTCATATTGCCAGAGTATCTGGATTGCTGCAAAGCCCCTGGAAGCCGCACTCTCAAGCAGCGTCTTACAATTTCGCCATCAAACACCATCCAATCTCGTCATCTTGCCCTTCCCTCTCTGCATCCTGGCTGCTCTCCATTCCGCTGCCGGTGGGCACGATGCGAAGCGAAAGAGGTTACCTCAATCTTGACAACAGGTAGCTGTGCTGTCACGAACACAGAGCAGTCTCCACTCCATTGACATGAGTTGATCGACTCGACCACTGCCGTGCGACATGCTTCAAGACACCTGCTGACGTCCCGCATTTGGCGAGTCCAGAAAGATGGGCGGAAACAGCAGGTCTACACGCTTGTAATTGATCGTTTCGACTGCTGCTGATGCGACCATCCAGTGGCGCGCGGCCGCGTCTCGCCTGAAACGGAGCAATACACAGATCCTGATGGATCAAGACGGGTCCGGCTTCGGTTCGATTGAAGTGGTCAATGCCCAGTTGGTTGACTCTTCGGCCCTTAAGCTCCGATGCGCTACCAAAGCCCATTTACTTGGACTGGGCGCATTTGCGGTTGGTCAGCTCCGAGACGAGGGTGGGTGCGATGCCGGCTTGAAGCTGTCAGTCGCGATTGTATCTTCGCACTGGGTACCGCTCGTATCTTACATATTTGCAAGGCCTGGTCCAGCAAAGGGCCGTAGGCTCCCCTTCTGTCGCCTGTCGCAGAGTCCCTCCTGTCGCAGAGTCCCTCCTGTCGCAGTCCCCCCTGTCGCAAAGTCCCTCCGGTCGCGAAGTCCTTCTTATCACAAGGTCCCTTCGGTTGTAAAGTCCCCTCTGTCGCAATGTCCCCTCTGTCGCAAAGTCCCTCCGGTCGCAAAGTCCTCCAGGTCGCAAACTCCCCCCGGTCGCAAACTCCCCCCGGTCGCAAAGTCCCTCCCGTTGCAAGGTCCCTTCGGTTGTACTGTCCCTTCTGTTGCAATGTCCCTCCTGGCCCAAAGTCCCTTCTCCGTAAAGTCCCTTGTGTCGCAAAGTACGTCGCGGCCCTGGGTGATTCCCTCGATCCTCGCGAGCGAGAGTAGACTGTTAGGCCCCTCCTGCTCGTCTGCGACGATGTCCTGGGTCGCATCGTCGTCACCGGTGCTCACCCGCTCCTTAGCTCCTTGTTATGAACATCGAATGTTCGCGCCTGTCTCCCTGCGAGTCTTCTATCTGCGCCACACATCTCCACCAGCTTTGTCGTCGTCGACATTGCTGTCGATGGTCCGTCAGCTTTGGCCTCGCAGACCGTCTGCGCTTCTTGATGCACTGGCTCCCGACCGTGTAGGCAGATGGTTTGGAGGATGCGGCAACGTCGTACATCGGTGCTTGGGAAGGCGGCGGTCGCGGTATACTGGTCCTCGGAATGTTGAAGCGCACGCTGCCTTCTTGCGACCGCTGAGGCATGTTGCTGTCGAGCTCACGCAGATTGTCGCCATCAACTGGGCGAAGGCCGAATAGACGGGTACCTCCGCCCGCGATCTTCCATCTAATCAGATTGGAAAAGGTCTCTTCCCCGCACCCGCACCTACATGTGCGCATACATCTCATCGTCGTGTCCACCCACGCATGAGCAAGCGTTGACGCTGAGTGACTGGACTCGATACTCATAGCAAACACGGCATGGGACGACTCAGTGTCGAGCCTGGAAAGCGCCAGCCTGCGATTCAGACGCCATTTGATGCTGCGAGGCCTGGGTAAAGGAAAGAGAGCGCTGTCCGAGATGGGAGGATTGGCGGAGAGAAGCGGGCGGCAAAAGGGTGGATGAAGATACGTGTTATGCGATGATATAAGGGAGGCGATAAATGCCAATTTGGAGGCGTCCCGGAGCTGCTTCTAAGCTGGCGACGACCACTTGGCAGTAGAGCTGGTGTTGGAGTCGCCGTGCAGTAGAACACAATATATCAGGATTCTTGCTCTCAAGGCAATGCAAGGAAGAGGAACGGTATTCTGCACAATCTCCCTCGCGAAGACCGTGCAAATGTTGCTGGCGAGAGCTTGGGCTCGGTATGGTACTGACCATGCTGATTTGGCGTGATAGAGGGTCAAGTACGCAACCACACTATGTACCTGGTCATTCTATGCGTCGTCTCGTCCTTCTCCTCGTTGTCTGCCCTACAGATCGCCTGCGATAGTCAACACTGCACCGCAAACGTGGAGCAGCTCAGAAATTGAGGAGAGGAAAGGTCGATCGTCGCGCTCACTCCCGAACGACCTGGCATCTGGACCAGTACGATTTCCGCCAGCTGTAAACGGTGCTCTAGTCCTATGCGGTGCCCAGGTGATACACAGGGAGACAGGGATGGAGTTGCGAGCAGAAGCCGCGTAGCAAATCCTCATCAACAACACTACTTATCATAACAACTGCGAGGCAACATAGGCGTGAATACCTCTACGAGTTGCGAAATGGCTCGCATAGCTAAGACAGTTTGGCATGTATGGTCGATTTCTGGACGCGAAAACAACCTTGCATCCACAATTGGCTAAGAGCTGATACGAAATCACGGCCAGCATTGGAGCAACGATGAACCCGATGCACACTCGTCAGATGTACGCGAGCTCGTACATGAAACCGTGCTTCAACTCCTCCGGGACAGGATACACATGCATGCTAGGATAAACAACGGCTCTGTGTACAGTAATTTCGCAAACACTTGGAAATCCACTCTGAGAAGACAACAGGCCTAAAGTCCTTGCGGACCAAGTCGACCATTTATATCTGGCTTCGCGTGGCACTTGAACTGGACACCTCTCACCTGCAAGTTGCGTCAAGGAGGAGGCCTGTCTTACAGCAGCACCGTGACGGAGTCAACTACAGGATAAACGCCCTCCCCCTCACTCGCGGATAGGAGCGGCGGTCATGGAAGAGTTCAGCGTTGGTCTCATCATCTACCCAAAAAGCATGGTCGAAGACGCTGCTAAACTGCGTCTCGGTATCAGCAAGCTCGCACATACGTTTGAGGGCTAACCAGTGGGCAACGATTGCGTCGTCGTGTTGTCGGTGTAGTCTTCGCCGTAGCGTTGATATGTTGCAGTGTGGTCGAGGAGGGCCGGCATGGCGCTTCAGTTGGCAATGCAGTCCTGGTCTGGTGTAGCAGAGAAGATGGAAAGTCAAAGTGGACGGTGAGGTCGACAATCCAAGAGGCGAGAGTGTAGGCGATCGGGAAGAAGGCAGGACAGGAGCTCATTGAGCCATAAGCCAAGATTTGGGGTCCGGCCGGTGCGAAGATAGCTGACGTGGTTGGGTCCAGCGGGAACAGACTGATGCTTCTTGTAGCTGGTGTCGGTGTGCACGGCTCGTCAGATCGCTCCAGTGCGCGGCGCAGGAACAGATGGCTGGGGTCCCAGAGACGTCGTTGCATAGTGCGGGAGGCAGCTGATCGGGCATGACAGGAGTTGGCTAAAGCACAGCTGGCAAGTCATGCACATTGTTTGACCTGGTTTATCGCGATGGACTACGTGAGGGGTGACATGGGGTTCAGCAGCGCGTTTTGTGGCATAGGTTTGGCTATATGGCCGGGAAGGAGGGCTGCAGTGTTATGCAGCTCGTGGTCCGGCACGTTCTCCCTGTGAGCCGCTCGACCCTCGACTCCCCCATTCTCTCTCTGGGCGTTCCCATGCTCGCCACTGCTGCTCGCGTGAGAAGACTAAACCACCGGACTGGCAAACCAGATCCCGGATGGACATACGATAATGGCTGTCACGGCAGCGTGCCCTCTGGTCCACCGCGTCATCATGGTCATCATCCTGCTGCACGTTGACTTCGGCTGGCTCCTGCTACCGTTCCTCGGTTGCTCTCTCTCCGCATTCTCCATAATGCGCCTCGCTTTCGACTGTTCTGCCCGTCCCGGAAGGCAAGCTTGGGGCTGTGAGGCACCATGGCGACCTTGCTAGATTATGCCGGTGATGGCATTGATATGCTTACTGCGGAGAGGAGAAGGACCGTCAGCAAAGTCCCCTAGTGTGTATCTCGTCGCTGGTGGTAGATCGGCCGTTCGGTGGATGGAGATGGCGATCAAAATTGTGGTGATAAAGAGAGTTGTCTGGGAGATGCATGCCCAGTGCAACGGCCGACGCATCCAGGTAGCCGACCAGGCAAAGTGATGCTGAGAGCTGTCGTGCCGATATGAGTAATTGCTGTCTGGGGCGGGCTCGTCAAGCAGTCTGGAGCGGGCTCAAGCAGTCTGAGGCAGATTGTCGCTGTCTAGGGTGGGCTCATCAAGCGGTCTACGGCCTGAGGCGGGTTTAAGCGGCATGTCTACCCCATGTCTCCATCATTGTCCCATTTGCTAGAACTGCCCCTCCAACCACCGCCTGGTCGCTTGCTGTAACTCCATCTCCACGGCAAACGCAACTCCACGCCTCGGACTGGACAGCAGCTTATCCATCTTTTGCGACGTAGGATTCTCGAAGGGTCACTGCGCTATAACCGGTCGACTCGGCCTTCAAGTTCGGAAATGGCAAGGCAGAGCTCAAGGTTGGGAGGGCCAGGGCGGCATTCCAGCCTGGCAGTACTGCTGGATCCACAGATTGTGCGTCCATGCACACGTCGTGCTACACTGGGCCCTCATAACAAGGCTGCATGCGGCTCTTTGTCGCGCAATAAATGCGTTCGTGCAGTTGGCATCCTTGAACATGCCGGGCGCATATTCCTGACTCGACACACTTGACAGAGTTCGATTCACATGCCCGAACCACATCGTCGCAGAGATGCATCGTTCAGATCTAAACATCAAGGTTGACATCTTCGCCACCAGAGCAAGGACCAAGACTCGTTAGTACCTTCAAGCTTCCGTAGATCATCTCGTCGATTTATGGGTCGACCTCTCACATTTGGTCGAGGACCTGATCGTCCTCGTCATCGGCCTCGTTCCTCTGACGACCGGATACCTACTTTAGTGCCTCGCTCTGTCCATCGTAACAGCTGCATCCCAAATCCTGGCGCGACTATAAACAGTACTCTCGGTGGTCGCCTTGCGTAATACTCATCTTTCACGACACATCTGTCGGGTTCTCTAGCCCGTCCATAGCAACAACAATATGATCCCTACGGGACCGCAATCTCTCACTTTGTCCTTGGCCGCATAGCATCCAGTTTGTCCGGTCAATTACTCTCCTGGTCGCAAGATCTGCCCGTCAACCCGCTATTTCATTGACGTCTCATCTCCCACTTCTCCTATACGACTTCGCGGACAGTATCTCGCGCAGATACGGGAGCGAATAGGCTTGACCTCTACTACCGGCATCTAAGCACAGTATCTCAACGGCGAGCGCCGGGTGCGTAAGACAAACCGGCGCTATCAGGAGCTATGGGATCGGGTAATGGTCTCTTCGCTTGCTGGCGTCTTGCACGGACGATTTCGATGCTTGGAAGATCCTCGCCAGCATTTAGGAAGACGACCGCATCGTTGTTGGTCGGCCGGGGTTGGCGGCTTGCGCGCCATTCTGAGCGCAGAGATCCATAGGCGAGTGGAGCGAGGCTTGTCAGGCTCTCTATTCGAGGACATGCACGCAGGCCTTGACGAGGTTTGTGAAGCAGTGACGCTGCATCTATAGGACCGCTCCGAGACCAGGTCCTCGGCTTGGAGAAGGAGCCATAGGCCCTGCAGAGGGAGACCACATGTCGCCGATATCGTCGAGCAGGAAGCTGCAAACGTGACCATATTGCTGGCTCTAGCCATTATGGCAGCATGCCGCGAGCAACGACAACCACCGAAAACTCAGTCTATCGTGGTGCTCTGAAAGAAGGCAAGACTGGTCTTCACAGCGATTCTGGCTCTGTCTCTTCCTTCATCAAGAAGACTCTGCAACTTTCGAAGTCTGTCTCGACTCTGTTCGTGCCTCGTGAGCGCAAGCGCGCTCTCTGTAGACACTTGGTTGATGCGTTGCCAATACTCGAAGGCACATCCTCTCCGAAACATATAGATGTAATCCGAAGACCGCCTGCCTAAGACTGCCATGCCGACCATCACATGATAAGACTCCGAGTATCTGGAAAGCGTGCTCATAAATGAGCAAGGGCACAGAGGCTTGACGCAAACCCGCCATGCTGTCCTCTCGGCAAAGTCGACTGTCTCCTAGCCACTGCTTACAGCTCGATTCCCAAACCACGTACAGCAGTCAGGCA
The DNA here is from genome assembly GCA_020826765.1 of Teratosphaeria viscida. NCBI lineage: Eukaryota > Fungi > Ascomycota > Dothideomycetes > Mycosphaerellales > Teratosphaeriaceae > Teratosphaeria > Teratosphaeria viscida. Next base: position 27,058 of record JAHESH010000141.1, read on the forward strand.
CGCGACACGAGCACGATGGCAGCCGTACCATTCCTACTCAAGTAGATCGAGCAGTCTCTGGTAAGCGATCAAGCTATCGCGCTACGCCAATGCGATGACAGTCGGTGTATTGCACAATCCACTGTCTTCCTCTGTACCCTCCGCGCTCCACGTCAAAGCTAGAATTTCGACGGCATGCGTAGCATAGCAAGTGTCACCATTGTGGTACACTCTGCGCTGAGGACCGGGGTGGCCGACGTGGCTATTGTGATGCTTGACGTTGACCAAGGGACTTCTTGGGTTGACCCTCTTGATTGGCATCCGTACGGACTGAGTCTCCGCGATCGCTACTTCAGTTGAGCCATCCCGTACGGAGAGACGCAGGGATTGGTTTCTATAACGACTACGCATTCACGGACATTACCAGCTCCGTGACCCATGCTTGTAGTGGACGGACTGTCAGGTCATCCCGGTGACCGTAGCAGATTAAGTAGCCAACTGCAAGCATGTATTACTGTAGAAGGCTCCGTACGGAGCGAAATCTAGCCTGAACAATTGAAGACGGCGGTCTTCATCAAGCATCATCGATCGAGCCGCGGGAAATGCATTGGGCGAACTTAAAGCGCCGTTCATGGCATTGTAGAGCGTGGTCAGCTTGAACGAATAGATTGCCGTAAACGAAACCGATCTGGGAGACGAAGGTCTCCGAGAAGAGAGGACGAGAGAGCACACCTCCGGCCCAACAACGAAGGTCACTATATCTGACACCTTTGCAACCCAGTGTGGGGCAAGATCCCATCGAGGAAAGGGAATGCTGCCTGGTCAATGAAGGTTCATGCACTAAAAAAAATGTTTCAATCCGGAGCAGGTTACCGGGCAATGAATTGATGGATCGTGCGACGGGCATCAGGACTACGGTCGATGTACGTACTGCAACTCGATGTGTCCTTACATACGCGCGGTCGTCACGTTTGATTACATCGATATTTCCACGCCTGGAGGACTCATACAGTTATGTCAGTTCCTGCTGCCGATCATCGTAGGAGCGTAGAACACCTGCTGAGTGCGAAGACCATCAGCCGATGGCTATTGACATCTATGTCGGAAACCATGTGTGAGCCATTCACAAAACCGAGATCAAGAAGCGCCACGGAGTACAACAAGGCCCATCGCTGCTGCAGCAGGTGTAGTCGCACTAGAAAGACACGGCTGAGAATGCGAATAATGCTTACTCAGGAGTAATTGGATCTTCGACTTGTGAGCGGTGCTCGGCCAGCATGCCATTCTCAACTCACATTCACGCAATATGAGGCTCTTCTTATCACCACGTCGAACTATGAGAGCGTGGCGCACAAAGCATAGGGTACTGGTAGGTATCCTGGCATGGCGACATCTATGTAAAGAACGCCACACTCGACGCTCGTACTTGCGACTACTAATCACAACGGTATGAATAACGAGCTGAATGCTGCTTTGTTGAACCATATGTCTGTTCCGGCCACTTCTTCGCCGACGCAGTAGGACCTCGGGCGAGCTCGTCGTCTAGCCAGAAAGTGCAGGAATTCCATATAACAAATTTCATTCTTGGTACGGCGCACGCAATCTCATTGCAGTCAGCTTGAGCTACGACGGGTGGAATGAGGTTGCCTTACATTTGGTGCACTTCAGGTTGTGGCAGGGCAGGGCAGGGACAAATCGGGCCAGCGTTGCCATTTGACGTGACTCTTTGTCACGTCTGCTGGCAGTATGGAGGCAGTTGCCATTTGCCGTGACACTCTGTCACGTTTGCTAGTATTATGGAGGTAGTTGCCATTTGCCGTGACATTTGTCACGTCTACTGGCACGTCTGCTAGCAGTAGTTGCCATTGGCCGTGTCACGTCTGCTAGCAGGAGTTGCCATTTGCCGTGACACTTTGTCATGTCTGCTAATAGCGCTGCCATTTGCCGTGAAATGCTGTTATATCTGCCGTAGCGCTACTATTTGCCATGACATTTCTAGGTAGCGCTGCCATTTGATACGACATCTTTGTCATATCTGCGGGTAGCACTGTCATTTGACGTGACATTTCGTCTGCGTGTAGCGCTGCCAATCGCCATGACATCCTGTCATGTCTACGGTCAGCGCTGCCATTTGACGTGACATTCGGTCTGCGAGTAGCGCTGCCAGTTGCCGTGACATTCTGCCTTTTGACGTGACAACCTACATCGGGCTAGCGCTGCCATTTGACGTGACATTCTGCCATTTGACGTGACATTTTGCCATTTGACGTGACAGTCCACATCGGGCTAGCGCTGCCAGTTGACGTGACATTCTGCCATTTGACGTGACAGCCCACATCGGGCTACCGCTGCCATTTGACGTGATTTCCTAATGCTTGACTTTTTGTCACATCGGCCGGTCTCCTCGTTTCAAAATGCAGGAGTTTTATCGCAAAGCCTCGCATAATATCGTAGCACGGAGCCCTAGAGCAGAATAAGGCCTTCAGGGTCGAGCTTTGAAGGGAGAACGTAGAACGAGCAAATGGTATGTGCTTTTCAGCGATCTCCCGCAAGCTCTTGAGCATTCTCGGACTGATGCCTGAAAAGGACCCAGGAAGCCTCTGCATGGAACACATTCTGCGTTGCACTATACTGCTCCCGCGAGCTTGACTACAGCCAGGGCGCCCTCGACTTCAAGTTATGCGGCGTGACAGATTCGTATGATCGCCAGAATCGGTCAGCACGGCATATTTCCTTCTTATGCGACCTTCCGCACAGGCTGGCCCTCGACAAAACTGCCGACAAGTGATTCGTCACGTCGGGAGGTCGCACCTACAAACACACCGGATGACGAGCCCGCATTAGATGCAGTGAACGGTTGTCCACAAGCGATTCGAGTCATGACAGAAATGCGCGCGTCAGACTGATCTCGGAAGTTCGCCTTCCGTGACCGTTATAGTCTCACCTTAGGTGTCTCGCTCGCGATGTCTATGACCTCTACCACCTGCGGGACTTATCCTACCGTCCGCATTGTTCGTTGCAGAAGTATCACATTGCGATTGCGACAGAGCATTAGAATTTCCAGATCATCGACAATCGCCGCGGTGTGCAACGGGGCTCGGGAGTGTGGATCAGTAACAAGCAGAGACAAGGTCTACGAGACCACACGCACCTGTAACACAGCGTAGCCGTCGAAAAAGCTTGATCGGCAAATTGGCAGCACTATGCGCGGCCATCTTAGGCATTTTCCGAAGACAGGGCGACTCACAATATCAGTTTGAAAAATGACAGGACGTAAAGGACAAGACCGACTCGCCAATTTCAAGATCTTCGAACACGCCTCGCACGCTGAGCTGCTAAGGCTGTAGGATTTACCATACCATCCCCTTTTGCAGTGCGGTGACCAAACCATACAAGATCTAGGATGAGGGACTGCGGCGGCCATCGTAGCTGTCAGCGAGGCGCTAATATAGCCTGCAAAGAAGCGTGGCGGCGATAGTCGCGAGCGGCTTACGTAGGCTACGATACCGGCTCTCCAGGTGTTGACGGCAATTGCATCGACGTCTCTGACGTTCTCGAGGTCGAGGGGACATCTTCGGAGGCAACCTCGATGACTTGGCTGCGACAGCGCTTATAGGTATTGACAAGTTGTGTTGCTTGTATTACGTAGCCCGTGCGTTGTCCTCTTCAAATTTGGAAGGGCAGTATGCTTGGGTTGGGCCACAAGCTGCTACAGTATGACATGACAAACGAGCTTGAAGCTATAACACATCTGTCGCAGACTTCTTGAAGATACTAGAGAAAGCCGGACCGAATCATGGATCTCAAAAACATCTAGCTGTCGGTCATCAAAATCTTCGCCTTCCGAGAAGGTACACAACATTGCAATTGTCCGCAAGGTCCTCGTCGCTAGGATCATGTGCCGCTTAGGAGACTGCATCGATTGACGCCTCCTATAGCCACCAGTGAGGAGCCAAGCCCCCCTGCTCGAGTCTCAGCCTTCTAGATATGGTCCACCAAGTGGGAAAGATGCAAATTGTCTTGGCACGTCATAAAGGCATGTTTTGTAAGTCATTATTCGTGCCTACGCGCTGACCCTCACTCGACTATTGAGAGTTGGCGGGCACATTTATTCAAGGTGAAGGACGACCATGTTGAGACGGGAGCAGCCGAATATTACCTGTACAGCATGCACGCAAGGCTGAAGTGCCAAAATACCTGCCTGCCTCGGTACCTGAACCAGAGCAGGATTCGGATGGCTCGAGCTCCTCGTTAGTAAGTGCGGTGAAGTGGACGTCTCGAGCAAAGTACCATAACTTGTGCTCATCGACCTGCCCAGCTGTGGAGCACCAACACGACATGCACACTTGCCGCAGTGACAAGTTAGCTGCTTTGGCTGCCAGCTACCCAACTCCGGCACTGGCTCGGGTTGCACTAGCCTGTTCGACCATAGCCTGCACGGTGCACTGCGAAATGCCGCCTAGTCTACGCATTCGCTGTGATCGAAAGAGCCCTTAATAGTTCAGCTCGAGCAAGAAAAGTTTCAGTGTATCTTTCCAGAGGCCTAATACTGCGCATGTACAAATGCTCAAAGCCTAGATCGGTAGGAGAAAAGTGCCGCAGACATTGCCTCTTAATCAGACCAATCCCAAACCCAAAATCCTCGACTCTCGAAGAAGCCGTGCGATCTTTCTCTGATGGATCTAATGACCGATTTGAACAGCTCATCTAGGATCTGACTCAGCTGCAGGCACTGACAGGACAGGAACAGCATTTTCCCAGCAGTACTCTCGACAGCATCTCGGGATCCGTTGCGTCCCTCACTCGCGCCGGAGGAGACAAGACGGCGGAGCTGCTATAGGTCAAAAAGGCAGCGCCGCGAGAGTTTAACAAAGAAGAAATCATGACTTTCTCGGGCGAGCTTTCAGAGAAGCTAGACAAGATTGCGAATGTTGAGGGGGATCCGTCGCGAAGGTTTCGCGTTTGGGTAAAAAAGGAGGGCCATAATGGCGCTGATTAAGGAGAAGCAGAAGAGGATGGACGACGCTACATCTGGAGGCGAGTCGGAGAGAATCGAGAGAGACGTCGAGGAGGCGTTGGCGACGTACTTCCTGGAGCATCAGTAAAGACTGCTAATGGCCCCGGAGATTTGTGAGTCCTTCAAAATCCGAGGCCATTACTTTTGCGGGATATAGTGACCGTATTCGGATGTATCAGCGTACGCTTGTGATCATCCGGGCTGAGATGCTCTCCATTTCAATGACCTCGCGTCTTAGCCTCTCTCAAAGCGGCTGGGCTGCTTGGCGTGGAGCCCGTTGGTCAGACCGGAATGCCCCGTGGATGCTCGATGGAGGGCTCGACGGGAAGATCAATGCAATGTGCACTCGTGCAATGTCACTCACCTTTCGATATCCGACTGCCTGACTGGCATGGCCTTCGACGGACTGTCTTGGTTCTCCTATCTGCTTCGACTAATTGACTTCATGTTCTAACGACGTGAGCACAAGGTTAGACTTAATCGAAGTGACTTCATGATAGGACTTGACTTGTCGATGGGTTTTGGCTCGACGTCAAAAGCGTCGATAGGACAAGCAACGCGTTCATGATATTGAGGGCTTCGACGTGATGCTTGAGTATTCAGTAAGTGCAGGCTATCTTAGAGCCACGAGATAGTCGAGCAGGAGTCACAAAAAGTGAGAAATTTCCAGCTGGACGCTGATGGCGTAACTCCTGCATGGCATTACTGCAGATAAGGGCGTGTGTTTGAGTTCGGCGAAATTGCTCCAAGATGCACGATCTGAAAAAGATGTCATGCCGACTGATCTTTTGTGGCTGCGAGACTAGTGTGTGTATGAGGAAAAGCAAGAGAAAAGATGATCTTCCCGTCATTCCACACAAGGCTAGCCGACCTGTGCTATGTCACTTGAGCCATGCATCGCAGTACTCCTCACGTTCTGAAAAATGGCCCAGCTTCATCGATTCCGTACTGAGATCTGAATCACTCTGCGGGCTTGGACCATGCCATATGTCGCCCTCTCAGTAGTGGGTTGAGTTGACCGCCTACTACAGACAATCGCGGTCACCTATTGGACCGGGTATGCTGCTAGGATGCTGGCCAACTCAGCACTTCTGCGAGCCCTGCCGCTGCCTCTGACCGTGCTAAGCAACACCATGGCTTGCAGCCCGATCTGGCAAATGCTGGTACAGCTGGAGCTATGGTAGAGAAGACTTGTCTCGTATACCTATCAAAAGGGCCTGACTCTCCGGTCGCTTCGGCGTTTGACCAGATCGCAAGCGACAATGCAGGCTCAAGGTTGCTCAACTAGGCAAGCCGTTCGTCTGTTGCTACATGGATAGTAGCGACGTATACGCTGCAGTCGTTGGCAGCAGTCCACGGGGCTGACACGGCTGGTCGGCGTTGGCTGAGTGAGGCTCGAGGGAGCTTACGATCTTTCGTTGATTTTATCGGACGGCAGGTTGCGTGAGCTCTGTAAGAGAGCAGATAGCCCTTGAAGGGCAGTCCGAGGAGAAGGCGTAAAACGCCTTCGAAAAGAGCTAGCAGTGCGTGAAATCGACGAGACTGCAGGCCTAAGAGAGTCAAGGTCTTCGCGACCCACCACATAATACCTCATGAAGCAGGCGCAAGCTTTGGTACCAGTGGTCAATTGTAAGACCCGCAGGAGGTGATGGTGTAGCATAAGCAGCATGTTCAGTTGTCAACCAGCGTCGAAGAGTCTTTAAGACGACAGTAATTCGCCAAGTCAGATACTAGCGACTTGATCGCTGTAGCTCGGGGCTTGGATGAGCCATACTTGTCCTGCATGCATATGTGATGTGCTTGCCAATCGCTTATGGGCGTCTGATCGCATCCACTCATACTCGTCGAAGCACTTGAGATCTTTGACAAGTATATCAAATCTTCGACGACCAATACAACATAGCATCGCGATGAGATCCTCGACCATGGTGTCTCGACTACCAACCAATTCCTCACGTACTGCATTCAACCAACACCTCCTAAGAACCCTGACACACTTCAAGCAAAAGGTGGAAGCTCGATGTTTGCTCGTCCGCTCGAGTAGACCACAGTCGCCGCAGCAAGTATCTAGGCAACCCTCGCAAGACACCAAAAACAGTGTCGACTTGCGCAAAGACGAAGTTGAGGTTACATATTCAGCCACTCTTCCGGGGGCGAGCGAGTCTTGGGGCATATCGAAAATGCACAGGTGGTGATTGATCTGATTCTCCGAAGGACCGAGCATGTACCGGTATGAGCAGATGGAACGATGCGTGCGCCAGGTGTTATGACTGCGAGACTTTGATGTCAGATTGGTTTGATGTTGATCGAAGACGTCTTGCGATGATCCGGTGCGTTCTGCAACTCGTTGGCGCCTGTATCGATCGCGATTCTGGAGGTCTTCAGCAAGACCTTCAGGATGGTCTTTTTGGCGCTGCGCAATGGTGTCGTCTACCGCACCTCCACCGGAATGCGTCGCCAAGCTCTTGTTGGAAGCCGTGAGCAATGTGTCCAAGGAAAATGTCAAGCAGTCCGCGAGAGACTTGGTGATGTCAGCGAAATCGGGCATAATTTGCGATGCCAATACACCTCATGAGAACGTCAAGTGGCCCGGCTGTCGACATTGGGCCCAGATCTCTGGCCAACTCGCCCGTACATAAGTAGCCTCACTCCTCAACGTAGTCCGCCACTTGATTGACGGGCTTTGCTGTCACCATCGCATCGCGGGCCAGGTAAACACAGACAAACAATGTCTGAGCCCGACGACGCTCGCAATATGAGACTCGAAGACGAATGCAGCGACGTTGGCGGTGCTCTGGGCGAGCTCTTTCCGTGTATGACTCTCGCGACCATTCTGGTATCATCGCAAAGTAGAGCAGAAACTCCTCCAATCCATCGTCGCCATGTTGGAGGTCAGTTGGCGCGCTCTTGGCGCCAGATCGATGTGTCGTCAGCGTTCTGCCGCAGCTAACCGGTGATTTCCATAGCAGACCTCATGGCCAGGCCTTGAGCTGGTGAAAACACGTCTCGTCGCAATGCCTGAACGATGCTACGGAGTCCAGAAGCTTGGGATTGGAAGGTGTCTGGTATTCCGTACAATAGCGCTTGTCTGTGGTTCATGGAGCCAAATCCTACAGATCATGACCCTTTCGCCTTGAGCGCTCAGGAGTCCCGTGATCAGGTCAAATACCTAAATGCCCCACCATGGATGGGATGGGAGAACGGCAAGCGCGTGAGCTGTTGTGTTTGGGATAAGGCAGTGGTGGACTTTTCAGCCCGACGACGGTGAGTCCTCGGTTTTGTGGTGTTTGGAGAACGTTTTCAACATGTATGCGCTCTCAATGACGAGCCTGCTCTTGGGTGGTACATGTATGCTTGTGGTGTGGTTGATTATTGCATGTGACGTCGGAAAGGTGAGATTTCTCGCCGTCATGAGATTCGAGCTTTCCAACCCTCGCGCTCCGAATTCTCATGCGGATACATACTGCTCGAGGCAACATATCTACGTACGGACACTTACACCACTGACTGAAACATTGTTGCGACATGGAGGCCCATCGCGAATACGCAAGCTCGCTGGCGACATTTTGCAATGCAGCGACGTCTTGCAAGCAGTGGAAACGCTGAGACAGGGTCTCAAAAACCAGGTTCGTGCGACCGATGAGCCGAATTGCGACGAGGCAGTGAGCCTGTGGCATTTTACTGGCCCACGTGAAGACCAGGCCTAATCAAGACAGTAGCAAACTGCTCTAGCAGCATAGAATGCCTCTCACCATAAGCGACTTAGCGACACTTCGCCGGACTTACGCCCGGGCAGTCTACGAGCACGACGCCGAATAGGAACGAGGAAGGAAAAGTGGAGGTGGAGGTGGTGGTGGATATGGCGCAGGAGGAGCAGGAGGAGCAGAAGGAGGGTGGTGATGGGGGTGGAGCAGGGGGAGCAGGGAGAGCAGGAGGTCGAGGAGGAGGAGTAGGAGGAGTTGGTGGTGGTGGTGGAGGAGGAGCAGGAGGATGAAGACGAGACAGCATGCCGCGGTACAGCTACACTAATAGTATCCGCCTCGCTACTGACCCCTCGTCGGTAGCCAGATCTCCCACCGCTGCCCTCACCAGGACCGAGAAAGCCTCATGCACCGCGCCCTCTACTCGACGCCACAGCAAAGCACCCACGCTATGTGCAGAGATTCTTAGCCGACATGACGGCCGAAACACAAAGTTGCACCACGCTTTGTTACTCGCAAAGGCGAGCACGCCGGGTACCGCATGGCTGTGGTGCAAAGCTCGACAACTCCCACCCTCAGAGAAAGCTGCTCGACTCTTACAAACTTGTGCGCAACGCACGCGCGCCACCAAGACCCTTCAGTCCGATAACGCGGGTCTCCGCCTCACCAAGTACCTCGCTCGAAGCAAGTGGAGGCAATGGTATCCGCTGCGATGGAGCGCACTGCTCAATCGGCTCCGATTGCGCTGTCTCGCCGATCATGTAGGCCAGGCACTTCGCAGATTATCTCAGCAACATCAACCGAAGCTGAAAACGAGTGACATGCTGCGCTCAACCAGCTGGTAGCGGCGGGTAGTGCGGCAAAGGAGCTTCGCCGGGACGACCGCAAATTGGAGCGGTTGGAAGAGCTTCATGGGCAGTCGGCTGTACGTGCAGCACGCCGGCAGACAACCGTTGACGAGCCGAGCACTCAGCTCCAAATTCCTCAAGACCAGCAGTCCAAGGCCGAGGCGGGCTCTTCGGCGCACCTCCAGGCCGTCCATGCATGGCGACGAACAGAACATGTCAGAACGATTCCGAGCTGGATGCGAACCTACTTCAAGAGCGTGGCGGCTGAGGCGGGCCCTTCGGCGCAGCTTGAGGCCGTATAGGATAACATGGTGACGGAGACAAGACGTCAGAGCGGTCTCGAGCTGGATGCGGACCTGCTGCTTCAAGAGCGTGGCGGCTGAGGCGGCCCTTCGGCGCAACTTGAGGCCGTACAGGATAACATGGCGACGGAGACAAGACGTCAGAACGATCTCGAGCTGGATGCGAACCTACTTCAAGAGCGTGGGCCGCATTGGCCGCGGATCACCAGGTCGTACAGCAGAGCGCGGCGAGGGTCAAACCATCGTAACAACCGACAGCAAGAGACGAAGCTACTCGCAGATTGTGAGGACAGCCTCAGACGAGCAATGAAGCTGCTGGAAGAGCCACGGGTCCGACCGAGTGCGGAGGCTGTGGAGCAATAGGCAAGAAGAGTCTGTGATTTGAAAGACGAGGTCAATGGCTACCAGAATACGCAAGCACCAGCTCGAAGCGCACGCGACGATCCGGCGCCAGACATGGATGAGACTGGACAAGACCGCCTCGGCCAGCTCGCGCCTAAGACCACGCGGCTGAAACACCGCCGCCACCGACCGGACGTTGCAACAAAAGACCGCGCAGCTTGCACCCCGCCGTCACCGACCGGACATTGCGACAATGGAGCACCAGGCTACTATCGATAAGTTGGTTGCCAAGAGCAATAACCTGGAGCTTCGCAAGTCCAGGTTGGCAATGGACGCACGGGGCAAAGAGAAGCACTTGCGCCGCGAGGCAGACATCCGCGATGAGGTAGACCAATCGCGGCGGGAGATAAGAACCTCAACACTGCAGTAGAATGGATTGACTGTCCATCCTGCGAAAGAACTGCAGAAGCTCAAGCGAGAGAAGGCCGTGCAGTCGAGCAGTTACACTCAGTATTTGCCGAGGCCCAAGCCCCGAGCCCAGCAGGACAGGTTCACTACAGCGAGATTTGACATTACCGCCCTTGGCGAGGCATTCCGGAGTTCGAGGGCAGAGACGAAGAGAGTGAGGGCAGTACAGACTGTAGCCGCTGCATTTAAGGAACAGCAGGCAGTGGCAGCTGGGCGGAGCTTTTTAAGTTGCCCTGTAGGTGTCAACGCCGGCATGTCATTAGAAGCCATCTCGACCACACTTCCGGGTCTTGGCATGTAGGAATGCAGAACGAACAAGATACAACATGTGCACGAAAAGCCGCGCCGTCATACAAAAGGCACCCGCTGACATCAATAAACCGCGAAGCTCGTCAAGACCTGCCCATCGCTTGTCGCTTGGATATGCAACCTTCTGAATGAGACACCAGATGCACACGACACGCCGCCCTATCCTACAAAAGCCTGCTAACTTCGAAGAGAACGACCACGCCATTTCCGCCAGAGCTACGCCGCCTGCAAAAGGCCTAGTCATCGCAGTCGCTCGGAATCCGCGATCGAGTCGACGATTCGAGATACTGCACGAAGCTTTTGGCTCGGCCATCGATTGCTCGCACGATGTAGACCGTCAGCCTCCTGACCCTCTCCACCCAGCAGGCTCGCTTACTGGCCCGGACATCTTCGAGCGTAGGCTGGACGGCGGCTTCGGCTCTGGAAGGGGACGAGCAAGCTCAATGTCAGCAAATTCGAAGGAATTTGCCGAGTTGAGTGGTTTAGGAGCAGGCAAAAGAGCAAATCGGTCCCTGAGTTCTAGTTGATGTGTAGTAAGCAGGTGTGAGCGCCATAAAATGTCCTTAAACGATGTTGAGCCGGTTTGTGTCGTGCCGCTGGACCTGGACGGCAGAAGCGAGGAAGGGCTGAAGGACCTTCGTTGAACAGAGTCCTGATATGAGGTTGGTACGGACCTGCGCCCATCGCATATATAGCGAATATCTGTGCTCGGCGGACTCTGAACTAATAACGAGAGCGAAACTATGCATCTGGCATGCCGCTGACGGCGTGAGAGCTACCATCAGACGTGACAGTTTGTCACGTCAACTGGCAAATTTGTCACGTCAACTGGCAAATTTGTCACGTCAACTGGCAAAACGTCGCTTCAGCTGGCAAAATGTCAGTGAAACTGGCAAGGTGTTATCGCAGCTGGCAAGCTTGCCACGTTGACAAGCAAAATCTTCACTCCAACTAGCAAAATGTCGGCGCAACTGGCAAGAGCAAAATTGTCACGTCAACTGGCAGAATGTCACGTCAACTGGCAGAGTGTCACGTCAACTGGCAGAATGTCACGTCAACTGGCAGAATGTCACGTCAACTGGCAGAATGTCACGTCAACTGGCAGAATGTCACGTCAACTGGCAGAATGTCACGTCAACTGGCAGAATGTCACGTCAACTGGCAGAATGTCACGTCAACTGGCAGAATGTCACGTCAACTGGCAGAATGTCACGTCAACTGGCAGAATGTCACGTCAACTGGCAGAATGTCACGTCAACTGGTAGAATGTAGAATGTCATGTCAACTGGCAGAATGTCATGTCAGAATGTCATGTCAACTGGCAGAATGTCATGTCAATTGGTATGTCATCGCAACTGGAAAAATGCAACTGAGCAAGATGTCACTGCAGCTGGCAAAATGTCACTGCAGCTGGCACAATGTCATTGCAACTAGCACAATGTCACTGCAGCTGGCAAAATGTCGATGTCATTGCAACTGGTAAAATGTCATTGCAGCTGGCAAAATGTCAGTACAGCTGGCAAAATGTCAGGGCAACTGGCAAAATGTGAATGTCAGTAAAATTGGCAATATGTCATCGCAACTGGCAATGGCAAGCTTGTCACGTCAACTGGCAAAATATCATTGCAACTGGCAAATATGTCACCTCAACTGGCAAATTTGTCACTGGCAAGTATGTCACCGCAACTGGCAGCGCTGACTGTCACAAATGACTCTTTGCCATCAAAAGTAACAATGTGTCTAGTCTGCCGGGGGCACTACGCGATCGTGATGGGCTACCATCAGAAGTGACCTTGTCACGTCTACTGGCAAGTACCATCGGAAGCGACAACCAAAAGCGACAGTATGTCACGTCTACTCCTGGCATAGCTACCATCAGAAGCAACAATAGGCGACCTCCGAAGATTTTCTGCAGCTACATCTCATCAGCCACCTGCAGCCCTGCATGGACAACACAGCTATATATATGCGGACGTCCATACATTATGTGCTTTATAAGCTGAGAGCCGACGCTACGCAACAAGTACCGGAGCCTATGTGACCGAGGCTGATGCTGAGCATAGGTTCCCACCGAGTCGAGGATGGCGCATTGCAGGTCAGACACCTACATTCGAGGTGAGAAGACATTCGGACAATACTTCTGCAAGTTTTCTGATGCAGAGCATCATTTTTGAATCTGGACAAGGGAACAATGCCACCACCATGGATGGACTCACGCTGGACCGCGACATTTGGTCAGCCTCCGTCCCACGCTCATTACGCACAACATGTCGCCTAGAACTACTCGCGATGTTCGCTTCCCGCCTTCTCTCGACAAGCCGGGCAGCGATGCCATGACTGCGGCTGGTGAGAAATGTCGCCCGCTCAGACAGAAGGCGCCAACTGACTGTGACAAAGTACAACGCCGCTTTATCCCGCGCGATTGGACGACAAATGCAACCCGGCCACGCCGCGAACATCACCGACTGCCGCACGCTCGTCACCTGAGGAAGTGAATTTCAAGCCAAGATTCAACACGAGTAGCATCTCCTCTTCACACCAGTGCGACGTCGCCATGTACGTACGCAGAGCCGTAGCATTCGAGCGATCTCAACACCTACAAGACCTGGACGGCGGCAAAGACTGCAGTTGAAGCATCTACATACGCCCGGGGATACCATTGCTGAGCTACCGATCCAGCAATGCTTTGGCTCCTATCGAGCCTGCCAACAACGCCAAAGGATCTGGCCTTTTTGTCCTCGTGCGAAACCAAATTTATGCTGTGCTCCAGGAACGAGCTGTGCTCGCGCAGTACCCTGGAGCCGCAACCACTCACAGAAGGTTTGAAACACGAACCAGGCCCATAAGTTGTTCGTGGCGGCTACGGCGGCCAAGCGGTATCCTTCGCGTCATCCGGATATGCTTCGCATCCTTCAGTCCTGTCATCAGAAGGTATCGCTTGCAGCTGCGGACATTGTCTGTCCGGACATCCCGAATGTGAGATTCGTAGCGTGTTGAACGGCAATACCTCTCGTCACGACCCTGGGTGCCGACATGACTGCTGGGTCCAGGCTCGAGGCTGTTGATAGTCGGTCTGAGAGTGCTGGGGTTGTGCTGTGGCCGACGATCGGAGCCAATGCACTCTGCGTTGCTTGCTATGGATCGATCGGTTGACCACGATCGGTGGGATCTGAGCATGGCGGAGCGGATCAGGCTCAGGTTGTTTCGCCATGCTCAATCGATTGTAGGGAATTCCGCGGACCATTCAGCCACCTCGTAGTCGTCGTCCGGAACCTCAGCGCTTGTCGGTACGCTTCTATAGCATACGGACGTCACCTCGCTGTCGGTGACAGCACCCAGCATCTGCATTTCTACTCCGGTGGTCCTGGGAAGCAGAGTTGTAGATGCTTCAGGCGGCCATGGAGAGCTGGTCCCTGTCGTCTGGCTCTCAAGGTTCGGGACTGTCGAAGCATCGATAAAAAGTCCGCATGCGCCGCGGGAGAGTATGCGGCACTGCGCCCTGAACGGGCTTTCTGGGCATCATTTCCCAAGTGGGACAATGCTGAAGACATGCGCCGCGGGAGAGTACGCGGTACTGCGCCATGAACGGGCTTTCTGGGCATCATTTCCCAAGTGGGACAATGCTGAAGACATGTGGCTCAAGAGCCCGGAGCGTGCAGATACCACCACGTTCACCCTGCACCAAACATAGTCCTTCGGCTCTCGCCCTGCTCGTCTGCGAATTTCTTGGACTGTAGCAGGCGTAAGCACTTGCCACCAGACGTGGATCGATCTCGGCTGTTCGATGACTGCGGGTACAGCTGCTAGTCGTCAAGGGTAAAGATTGCGAAAGAGCGAAGCTGCAGCCAGCAGAGGGACGCTGGTTGCGTGTACTGCATAATCGCAACCATTCATCTCAGACTGCGCAGAGAAGACCAGACCATACCAAAATCGAGTGGTCAGATCTCTTCGTTCGGATTATGCAGGAACGCCACGTCTAAACATGTCGAGGAACCTCAGCGTGCAGATGGGGCTCGATTCGCACGCACGGCACCCACACACTCGAAGTGGATAGGCGTGCGGGCAGCAGATGACAGATGCTCTGGTCGGCGTTCTCCAGTGAACTGAGTAGGTGGACATGCTCTTTTTGATCTGTAAGCATGCGAGCCAGAGCTGTATCTCGATTAAAGCGGGATCTCGAAGCCTGGACAAGCGCCTTCGACACACAAGTCTACGCTTTGCTGCGGAGTGCGGGGTCGATCGTTCTCAGAGCCGTGATTCGAGCGTGGGTTTTCGATGGAGAGCCCGTCACACGCACTACTGACTGCTTCCTGGCACCAGAACCCGGCCTGGCAATGATGAAGATACTAGACATGGTGCCACAACAGGGCACGATGCAAAACGTTCGATCGAGTGACCCAGGTTTCCTCCTTTTGCGGACAATGGAGGATGAAGGTGTAGATCATGTGAGGCCGACTGTGCCCTCAGCCCCGACAAACGCAGGGAACAGAAGGGACGATGAATGAAAGGCTTCAAGAATGTTTCTGGTCTACCCGGCAGATGACTGACATCGTTGTCAATGGTGATGAGGGAGCTGAGATCCTAGCTAGGGCAGCACGCCATAGTACTGAAGGGCGACTTCGGCTGCATCCTCCATCGCATTGCCGACGTGCTGTCCGTCATACCAGTATCGTGCCCTGAGCGTCTGATCGCCGACGACGACCTCGCAGCTCCAGGCAGTGCGGCGTCCTGCACACGAACGTCAGCATCGGTCGCACTCTGGAGCGGAAACAGGCGACATGCCTCGGTTGTCCGACAGTATTTGGAAGGATGGTGAGCGCCAATTCTGGGAGCGGCAGAATTCTATTTTCCGATGCTGGTCAGTCGCTGACACAGGAGCAGGTCTTGCGACTTACTGATCAACTGCACCTCTCTTGGCGCACTGTGGAAGAAGGCCAGGCCGGAGGGTTGCGATGTGACGGGATGCGCCTCGATGATCTCCGGTTCAAAGGTTCTGAGCTGGAGCCTTGGTTCTTGATGGGAATGTGGTCGGAAGCCCGTAGAAGCAGGCTCTGGCAAGATCGAGAAGGACATTTCGGTTTCTCCGGTGAGGACGGCAGATTGCCTACGGTGAGGTGGGATGGATGGTCCGAAGCATGGTTCGATTGCAACTACTTATCCTCACCACTTTGTATTCTCAGAGGAACCAGGGACCCGGCTCGTTCTCTGCCACAAACATGAGCGTCTGAGAGTCAAGTCGTCACGCAGCTGGATGGTGGAGAGTCGTCATCATTACATATGCCAACGCAGCAGACAGCCGTCGAAGTGACCTGTGTCAAAGCAGATTTATTTGGCGACAATGCCTGTCTGCTTGATACGAGCCAGATCCAGTCAATGTAGGGTTATCAGCACGGGCTCATATGCATTGCGGCCCAGAGCGCCGGCAGCATATGCATCTTCCAATTGTCAGCGAGCATCTGCCAGTTCCGCGCTACTGCATCCCGATCATTCAGGTTGATGATCTCGTCTGGTACGCTATGTGTGTGATATGCAAGCCATACTGACACAATCGAGGCGAAGGCTGGTGACCAGAATGGCGGGAGGATGCCCAAGCAGCTTCGGCTGTGATTGGCTGCACAGTGTTGCAACTGGGGAGGGCCGGAGGGCGGCTGGTGAATGCCAGTCGCGCTACCGTTTTCTGCGAGAAACGCCTGTGCTACAGATGCCGCCCCAGTCTGTCGACCCCCGGTCAACAACAATGGACTTTCACCGGACCAAAAGACAGCCCTTGATGAAAGAATGTGGCACACACTAGAGCGCCCACATGCCCCACCAAGAAAGCGAAGGGCGCAGTGCCAACAATGGTTTGTTCTCGGATGCATGATTTGTTTTCGAATGCATGACCAAATGGGAGGCTGTCGATGCTGTCTGGTGTCTGTGGTGGGAATGAAGACAGTACTTGCCTTTGTGGTAGGTGCGTGTGGCCAGTAAGTGTTTCGCAAGGACCTCGATGAGGCCATTGATGCCAGAGGAGGCTTGCCGCCTGTCACATCCCACTCGTTCGCTGCTGATCAATTTGGGTCCATTGCCTTCGGCCAAGAGCTGCGTATTGCTCACAGCCCTCTCGCCCCCGTTGTGGAAGGTCCACACGCGATCAGATCCAACAGTTTCTGATGACATACTCACGCACGCGAGATGTGGACAGTGAAGTCCTCGCCGCCGTCTCAAGGGAATGTCGCGCGTTATTATGTCCGACCTGTGCTCCGCATGTGGGCATCACCGCCGACGGACATAGACATCGCGGAGACGTCGCCAAGACCCACGCTCAGAGCCCATCTTCGTGGTGTGAATACCAAGGTCATGGAATGTGTCAAGTACAGGTCTATGTACATCAGACGATTTTGACCGTGTGTTGCTTGGCAGGCGCTAACCTCATTGGCAAAGGATATCACAGGTAAGATCCTCAAATGTTGTACTTTCGGCCATTCCTACACATTACAGATCTGCACCATTTTGCGTGTCAAAATTTGCGCAAATTGCACAGAACTGTCGCAGGAGATCAAGGAAGCGTCTAGTCGATTTTGAGAGTATTCGGACGGTCTGAACTGATCGAAACAGAGGGAGACGTACAGAGAGTTTTGAAGATCCGACAGGCCAAAAGCTCAGTGTTTCATTGGATCGGATCTACCCCCGCGCTTCCGAGACCCTGATGTGGGCGCGATCGCGGACGAGGACGATTTCAAATAATGATCCTCCTCTGCCACGCATCATCCGTCCGAGTCTCATCGCGTCGATTTTACCTCTTGTCCATCGCACCGTATTTGCTTCCACCGTCGCATCGAAACCCGTTGCCCAATCCCATCAACAACTCGACTCCAGTCCTCCATCGCATCCATTTTCTCCTGGGAGGGCTTGCGCGAAACCCTCCGAGCCATCCCGTCGCATACTATACACCCTATTGTTTCCGCCCGTACGATACGACGCCAGACCTTCGACATGCACAACCAAGCGAATCGATACGGCACCGCGCTTCTCACAGGGAGGGCTGCGGTGGCAGGAGCCGGCGGTTGTGAAGATGTCATCGTAGAAAGGATATCACATCAGCCCTTGTCACCCGATCACCGACGGCCACTGTCGCCCACCGCTGCCTCCTGACGGCCGTATCCTGACGGTAGTTAGGAAGGCTCTCTCACCTACTAAGCTCCCGTCTTCCTGCTTCGCGTCCTTTTCCTGCTCTTTCATTTCCTTTCTTCGCTGTGCCGGAGTCCAAGAATCGGGCTCACTGTCTCGAATCGTTTACTTCCTATCTCGCATTTCCAGTGGCGTGTATGTGTGGCATTAGGCGCAGGCAAAGGGGCTGGAGGTGGAGGTGCAGTTGCAGGTGTACGTGAAGCCGGAGATGGTCAGGCAGTCTCGAGTGCAGTCTTGCTTCCAGCCCGGTTGATGTGGTCGATTGACACGTTGCCGGTCTGAGGAACGCCAACGAATTTCGGTCGTCCACTTGTCGTGCCTTTGAGGTTGGTTGACCGCTGCTCATGCTCATGCCGCTGATTGTGCGCGAACAGCGCTTACGGCTCCCAGCTCTGCCTTCAACGCCAGATGTTCCGCCACGAGCTTCACAGTCGTAGTCGCTGACACCTTCTTCTCGCGCTCATTCAAAAGCTCAAGGCACAACTTCACACCTACCCGGACCAATGCTTCGATCGTTTCCTCGGGATCATACTCCTCGGCCTCGATCGTCGCAGGATCTGCTTCTGTGTCTGGCGATGGCGCATGTAGTTGATCACGGCACCGGTTAATGGGTACACCAAGAGTCGGCTTCGGCATCTGGAGTAGGTAGACATTCTATGTAGGCGTCCAATCGATGCCGAGTGTTGGTCTTCTTCTTTGCGAGCAGATGGTACCTTGTTGTACGAAGAGAGGTGGGTACACTGCGCTTGGTGATCTCAATCGATCTGTGATACACCTTCATCAGCCTGACAATGCTCACTCTTCCCGGCGAGGTCGTAGACAACAGCATCGACGTGCGAAGAGTCCCTTTCCCGAGACAGATAAGCCGCAGAACGGCAAAAGGTCATTGACAGAAGCAGAGTTTGGTGGAATGGTCGCTCACGTGTCGAGAGAGCGAGATACAAAGTGCTTTGCAAGCGGGCAGTATCAATCCAGCTTGCTATGGATCAAGGTCGGAGCCGTCAAGGTATGGGCTAAGGACCACAGCGATCTCTGACGAAGTAATGCTACAGGGGAGACCGGAGGCAAGGTTTGCGATGTCGCCGTCGACAACCGCGACGTCAAACGCCACACTTACATCAGCTGGATCTCCAGCACACTGCCGCCCATCAGACCCCTCCATGCCTCGTCGCCCTGCCACGTCGTCGCTGCCAACCACCCTCCGGCCGCCTCCCACCGCTCCAACTCACACAACAAACCCAACAACCCCTCCTCCTCATCCTCGCCCCCCCCGTCGCCTTCACCACCATCCCACATCCGCTCCGGCGCCCTCTTCGATCGCTCCACCGCCTTACGCCCGAACCCCTGCTCCAGAAACGCCTCCACTGCGACATCCGGCCCGGGGGTTTGCCAAAAGTTGTCCAACACATGTAGCCTCAGCGTGCGGAAGAGCGTACTGACGTCTCTGTCATCGCGTCGCAACTCCTGCATCCCCTGAACCACTTCGGTACCCCAGTCCATGCGCGCCCACACGGTTGTGATGGATTCGTTCACAAAGACTCTCAGCTCCCCCCGCACCTCGCTCATCTGCCTCCGCACCGTCGCTGCCTGCGCATGCGCGAGCAGCCACCGCATGACTGCCCACCGCGCGCCAAAAACACCCTGCAGGACACCATGGCAGAAACAGAACCAGAAGTGGCCCATCTGCGTCATCTGCGTCGTTGGAGGAGCGACGGACATGTTGTCAAAGAGGTTCGGCGGCGGGAGCTTCACCAGGCTGTGGTGAGTAGAGTCCAGGCGCTCACGGAGTGGAGTGTAGTACCGCACGTTCCAGTCTTCATACGCTGTAATGACTTCCGCAAGTCGGTGGCGCATGGGAAAGGCGATGTCGCAGAAGTCGTCAGTAATGAAAGGGTTGACAGGAGGAGCGGGAGGGGAATGACACAAGATGTTCTGGGCTAGGCGCTCGGAGGGGTGGTCAGCGAACTTGGCCTGGAAGCGTGGCAAGCAGTACAAAGTCATGTAGCCCAAGTCGCAGAACATTTCCTTCTGGGCGAGATGCAGTGTCTGCAATTTCTCGGCGCTCTGAAGCCGTGTACGCGCTTCCAGCAGCAGGTACTCGGGCGTGAGGTGCGGCTGGGCGGAGGTCTGATGGGCAATCATGAAGTTGTCGACCTTGAACGTGAGTAGGGGCAGGGAGATCCCAATCAGAGTCCACAGGCACCAGGACGAGATGTACCCGAGCCATCTTTGGCGGACGCGGCGGCGTTTGTGACCGCATCGCCTGGGAAGTCATCAGCTCCATGTCTCTGCTTTTGTTGGCTTCACGTACACCAGCTTCGCCAGCCCACGAGTCATAAGGACCTCCCTCATCCCATAGGTAAGCATCCGCCCAATCATCCGCACCACCACCACGACCAGCGCAAGATAGCTTCTCGGCACAAGGTACGGCAGAAACCAATTCGCAACAAAGCCCGGCCCAGCGAGCACCAGCATGCACAGCCCAGTGGCCCGGATCTTGCTTCTCCAGACCATAGCCGGCCGGACGAGTGCCGCGACAGGACTCCACGTGGTCTCCCTGAAGATGTATTCGTGGTGTCGCTGGAGGTCCTCACGGCTGTAGACCAGTGCAACGATGGCGAGGCCGACGATGCAGGTTTCGGCCGTTGAGATGGCTTCGGGTGAGACAGGCCAAGAGCATACCCATTTGTCATCGGTGTTGCAGTTCATTGTCGATATGCCAGTCCGTATGCGATTGTGTATAGTCAATGATGCTTGATGAAAGTACAACAGGAGGGTGGCTTCTCTCTCCCGGAGGATCATGGAGGTACCGGGGTGGTGAGCGGCGACCTGCAGCACGCCCACGGACAACAAACAAAACGTGCGTGTGTTGGAGAAAAGAAAACGCCGATGCGGAAAAGAGAATGCCGATGAAGTGTCTGTTGCATACCTTACCATCTTCACCCACCTTTCTGTCATTACCCATCTCAACATCATACCACCTCACTCACCATCTCACTGTCGACCAATCCTCCCCAATCTCCACCCATCATGTCCCGAAGAAACGACAAGAAGGGCAAACGATCTGGCGACGTCGACGTCCCGAGCCTCACCAAGCAGCTCAAGGCGCTTTCCGCCCGGCACGACCGCCTTGATTTCAGTAGCACGATCACAAGCTTGGAATCAGCAAAAGGAACCGAGCAGAAGACGAAGGAGTCCAAAAAGAAGGAGAGTGAGCAGAGCATCGACCTCACCATCCCGTCTCCCCCGCACTACCGCCCTGATTTCTGCAGCACGATCAGGGAAGCGGCAAAAGAAGCCGAGCAAAAGATGAAGGAGTCCAAAAAGGAGAGCGAGCAGAGAATCGACCGCGCAGCCCCGTCTCCCCAGCAGCACTCGCCAGACGCCATCACGCCGTCCGCCCCGCAGAACTTGCCAGACCTCCTCTCAGCTGTAGGGCCAAAGGGCGAGCAACATCCATTCATGAGCCGCGGTGCCGACAGTCCCCAGCCCTGGACTCTGCCGCCGCGTCAGCATTCACTATCGCCAGAACGCATTCCCGCCGACGACACTGGACTTCACGTCCACACCTGCAGCGGTGCCATTCCAACGCCACCAGCAGGCAGGAGCAATATTCCGAGGCCAGCAAGCAGGAGCCGGTCCAGCGCAGCTCGGACAGGCAGTGCCATTCCGCAGGCGGGGGATACGGCGGCAAGCCTGCATCGCGTCCCAAGCTATGCGGATTTGAACTCCCGTGTGCAGGATGACTTGGAGCTGGCTGGGCTGGGTGAGAGGAGGGATGAAGGCAATGACAAGGTCGTGGGCTGAGCTGAGGTGAATGGCCATGGATGTATGTACTTCGTATCCAGCATTCTGCATTGTATTGCTTGGGGCCTCATCTGGTACGCTCGTCGCCAGTGATGTGCGCTTCTCTTCTCGTGATATCCAGCCAGGTAACCAGGTTGGCGGGCAGGCAGATAGGCGGTGTAGGAAGTAAGTGGTAGGGCGGATAGGCACGCTTGCGCCTGCAGCAAACAAACACCCAACCAGGCAGACATGTTCCGGATGATCAACATCTTCGCTCGTACCACACATGCATAGCGGTGTCCGTCTGCCCTCATCTCAATCCATCCCACCACTACTTGCCAGAATTGTATGCACTGCACTGCACTTCCAACAGCAGCCACCTCACGAACGAGCCCTGCCGAACAACGGAGCCACGCCCGCATGCCCGCACGCCCGCACGCCCGCACGCCCGCCGGACAGCCATGCCGCCACGTCAACGTCGCGCGCAGAACCACCAAGAACAGCGCTCGCCTCCGATGTCCAGCGGCAGCGCCACCGTGAAACCCGAGATCGAACGCCAAGGGCCTCCCCACGGATTGTGCATCGCCTGCCGCACCGCCCCGCAGCTGCCAAGTCGCGCCCGCTGCGGAGACTGCCTCGCCAGACTACGGCAGGGCCGGATGCCATTCCATCAGAGATGGTCCGCCAGGGTGCGGGCGTGGGCCGCGTCTCATTCGTCGATGATGGAGGTGGTGGCGGCGGTGGTTATGGCTTTGATGTTGGTTTTACTGGCCTCTTGGGTTTGGAAGTGTCTCCATGTGGGTGGAGGTGGAGGTGGAGGGAGAGGGAGAGGGAGCGGAGCGCGAGAAGAGATCGTTGGTGGTGGTGTCGGTGGTGGGAAGGTCGAAGAGGGAGAGGCGTTTGTGCACGAGGTGCGCCCGGGGACGTTGGAAGTCACGCCGAGGAGGGTGCAGGGGTAGGCGTCAGCAGGAAGGTGTCACGGTAGCGTTCATGATGAGGAAAGGGTTGGGTTCAGGTCTTGCTCGCAATATGCGTGCGATCGTCATTGCAATAATGTACAACATCCATACCTGAGCACGAATTTGCGCCCGGGAGCTTGTCGCAGGAGCTCAAAGATCACGTAAGCGGCTGCTGATAACGAACAAAGCTCTTCTCCACCAGACTTTCACGATATCAACTCAGCCCTCCACCAAGCCATACCTCGCCCTCCCGTGACGCCTCCTCCAACAACCTCTTCAGCCTCGCCGACGCCTGCACCACCGATCTCCCATTCCTGCGCCGCGCATCGATCATCAACCACCCTCGCCGAGGCTTCGGGCGCACAAGCGGAGGAGGCATTCGCGGCGACGGCGGCGGTGATGGCGTCATTGGCTCGCGTGGTGTTGTTGACAATGGTGGTGGTGGTGATCTCTGCCCCAGTGCAGACGGTGCGGGGTGTCCACAGGGTATGAGCACGGGCGACTTGTTCTGGATGACGGTGAAAGCGTCGCGACACATTTGGCGAAACTGGGTGTGATGATATCGGTCAGCTTCCATCGACATTCTCAAAGAGTGATGCCACGAGCAACTCACTCCCTCATCTCGCATCAAATCTTTCTCCGCGCATTCCGCCAGTTCCTCCCGCACTATCCCGCCGTGCTCGTCGTAGAAAACGCGGCGTATGCCCCATACCCGGCGGATGGAGTCGATGTGGCTCACGATAGGCACCTGGTACACCACTAATGTGTTCAAAGGTCGGGTCGGTGACGACAAGGCACCACCGCTGCCATCCATTCTGCTGTTCGAACAATGGGGTCGGGAAGTCAAAGTCGCCAGATGTGATGCACACGCTGGAGGAGAAGGAGGGCAAACCAGATGCAGCTCAGTCTGCCTCTCGTCTCCATCATGATCAACGAGACATACCCACATCATCGCCCCAACCACCCAATCCCGCTCGCTCGGAATGCCAAAGAGCGCGTCCTCTTCTTCGTTTGCTCCCGCTCGGAAACGCCGCGCCACCGTTTCATCCCTCAACACCTTCATCTCCATCTCGGGGGGGGGGGGGGGGGGGGGGGTGGTTGGGGCCGTCTCTTCAGGAAATGCAATCTCACCTGAATTCACATCGTTTGCCTACTCGCATTTCCTGCACTTGCCCTTTTGGTTCATCCCTCAACACCTTCATCTCTATCCCCGTCTCTTCACGAAATGCAATCTCACCTGAATTCACATCATTTGCCTATCCTCATTTCCTTCACTTGCCCTTTTCGTGTCGATGCCTTGCTGTCAATCTCCACATGCCACCGCCGGTGAGGGAGGCAGAGACATCAGCTCTGTGGAGACGGCCCAAACCAGCGCACACCTCGGTGGGATGTACATCATTTGGACATCGCCATTTCCATCTCCTTCCTCTTTGCTACGTTTACGTCAGCTGTTTTCGTCAGCCACTGATACGCTTTGCACCAGGACGTCACTGAATGCTTCGAGATGCTACAACAGATCAAAAGGTCCCGTCGATCAAGACCTCACTTCAATCCCGGGATGAAGCCAGAGACACGGCTGTGTGAAGGATGCCATTTTGGTTGGCTCGAAACTCGGAGGGCGTCTTTTCAAGCTCCGTCTGCTACTGTTGTTGTCGCCGGTGGCGATGAAGGTAGAGGCATCACCTTTGCGATGACCGAAGAAGGAGGAGATAGACACAGGGGTGAATATTTTCGTACCTGGAAACCCGGAGGGCCAATCCCGGTATGAGGCAGACGGGCGACTGTGTGAAGGATGCCACTTTGGTTGGCTCGAAACGCGCAGGGAGTCTTTTGGAGCTCCGTCTCATACTGTTGTCGCCGCCGGCGGCGAATGGGGCAGAGACATTGGCTTTGCGATGACCGGAGAGGACGAGATAGGCGTAAGGGGGAATGTTTTGGTATCTGGAAACCCGGAGGGCGGCCTAGGTTCGAGACTGGCGAAGAGGGCGACTTGGTCAAGAACAAGAGCTGAATGTCAGTCCGGAGATGACAGTGGTGTATACGGACCTGTGGCTTGCTTGGATAGGATTGCCGAGTCATTCTCATTGCTTTATGATATGCTGCTTCCTCTACACTTGCATTCTCCATGAGACCTGCTCACTCACCCCTTGCCATCGCGACCACGTCAACATCAACGTCAACGACGTTTTTTGCCACCCTCTCAATCTTCGTCCGTCAACCTCAAGCATAAAGCACAAGGCCGGAGCAGGACAGCTCTCATTCTTCGTCCGCCAACCTCAAGCAGGAAGCACAAGGCCGGAGCAGGACAGCAAAGCTCGCTGGTCGATCTGACGAAGGAGGAGAGAAGATGAGCAGGGCTAGAAGCGCGCCTAGTCCCTGTTTTTTTTCGACTCGACTTCTTTTCGTTCGTTTCGCCCGGTCTGAGTCTTACTCCGCCTACTGTCTCTCCTTCTTCTCTTTGGACAGCACTGCCTCAAGCCAGGTACGGCGGCTTCTGACTGAACGTAATTCGACGTAACGACAGCTGACCATATTCCGTCCTTACAGTCTGCCTTCCTGGCACGAAACTGGGGACTGTCGACACCGTCCAGACACTGGATGCGATTCACTCGCTTGTTGAACCGATCAGATCCATCTCTCGCACAGCAAGCACCACGCGATGCCGACCAGCGAAGCGTCATCTCGGTGAATGGCACCCACCTCCCTTGGCCACAACATTCAGTGCTCGTCTTGACTCCAGCCGAGCCTTCTGTCGAGATCAACGACTGATACCTGCCTTCACCTGCTCGTCAACTCTATGCCTGCCTTGAGACCACTCCCAAAATCCTGTCTGTCGAGAACGAAAAAAGGCATTACGCAAAGAACACCAGGCCGAGAGCCAGCTCATTCCGGAGGGCTCGGATAGACGACAGTGGGACGGTTTCGGGAGTGGTGCTGCAATCGTTGCCTGCCAAGCTTCAGGTCCGCAATCACCGCAGCGAGCAACGAGATGGCCGCAGCAGCAGGAGGAATTCAGCCGATCAAAGCACGCCAGCCGGCCGTCTGTTGCGCATCCACGCTCACTTAGGCTCAGGGTGTCTGTCTTCTCCTCCGACTGGGCCAAGCTCCAAGGCCGCAATGATCGCAGCGCGCCACGAGACGACAATAGCAGCAATGGCAATTCGGCTCCAGTCAATCGATCAGAGTACGCCAGACGGCCGTACGTTGTGCATCCACGCTCTTTCACGGCCCCGAGCTTCTATCTTCTCTTGTCTTTCATTTCGAGCAGGCAGCGCTGTCTCGCTCGCAGAGGAGAAACCATTCGGTCCTTCAAGGCATCAGCGACGAGGAATCGACAGAAGACAGACCATTGCGTTCTGCTTTGTGCCTCACTCGTCATCGGCTGCTTCAGATTCAAAGACAGCCGCCATACAAGCCCCGCGCATGCTTTATGGATGGAGAGGACGTCACCGTCGACCTGCGGCTCATCCCCACCTCGCTCTTCTGCACAGTGAAGCCGGAGATGAGACAGCCCAGAGTCGTAAGCGCCAGCCAAGCCAAGTATCAACAGTGCCTGTGTCGCATTCCCGCGCTCCAGTCCCAGCTGGTGCATTGGATCTCGTCGCACGCACACGCACACACACACACACAGTCATTGACTGCGGGCGTAGGGTCGCAACCTTGCCGGCGTGGTGACGCTGTGTCGTGTGTGTGTGCGCTGTGTGGGAGAGATACTAATCGCTGACGGGCTGGAGAGCGAGAAGGAGAAGGAAAACGTGAAAGTTCCTGGAGTGGACAGATGGAAGGTTCGGGGAAGCGTGAGACATCTGTGGTAGAGAACTTGGGTGAGACATGGGAGTGGGAACACAGCAGACACACTTTCCTTTCTTTGCAGATAGATAGATCGCGCAGGTGCTGGTCTCCCACCCCTCCCTCTCTGCCCACCCGCCCTCTGCCAGGCGTAGGGTCGCAACCTTGCCTAGATGAGGGGGGAGCATGGAGCCAGATTGGGGAGGGAAGGATACCTGCGGCCGGCCATACATACTTTTCGTCTCTGGGCACGACATGTACCGCCGGGGTGGTGTGGTAAATGTACGTACCATGAATCCATGTCTGCCCGGATCAATGTTTTGGCCAAAATTGCCGTGTCTTGATTCCGTCGAAGCGCTGATTGCAATGAGAAACGGGTGTTTTGTGTTGTCTACTGGCAGCTGCCACCAGACATGATATGTCACGTCTACTGGCAAAATGTCACGTCTACTGGCAGAAATGTCACGTCTACTGGCAGCTGCCATCAGAAATGACAGTATGTAATGTCACGTTTCCTGGCAGCTACATGTATGTCACGTCTGCTGGCAGATATGTCACTTCTACTGGCAGCTGCCATTAGACGTGACTTCTTGACGTGACAGTATATCATGTCACGTCTACTGGCAGTTGCCATCATAAGTGACTCTTTGACGTGATAGTAAATCATGTCACTTCTACTGGCAGCTGCCATCAGACGTGACTCTTTGAAGTGATGGTATATCATGATATCACTGCTGGTAGCTGCCGTTAGACGTGACTTTTTGTCACATCTACTGGCATAGCTACAACTAGGCGCTTTACGGAACGTCACTTCTGCCGGCAGCTGCCATCTTTCTGTCACGTCTACTAGCAAAGCTGCCATCAGGTTATCACGTCTACTGGCAAAGCTACCATTACGCGTGACTGCTTGTCACGACAGCTACTATCAGACGTGACTTCTTGGCACGTCTACTGGCACAGCTACCATCAGAAGTGACTTCATGAAGTCACGTTTACTGGGGGAAATGGCCATCCATGGGCCTCCGCTCCTAGTCGCTGGTTGACCGGGAGTGGATGTACGTCTCGAAGGTGTAGCGGACACCGAGAGGCGCTATTCACAACAGGAATGAGACCGTCGCTGATCCATACACTCGAATCGCAAACATCGACGACCCTCGATATCTCCGACCGTCTGGTGCCATCACCAGCTTCTCGAGCAGACACCGCCTATGGCTAACTTCCCCGTTCACTAAAGCTCGCCCTCGCCACCTCCCTCACTCTCCCCCTCCTGAAATCCAGTACACCAATCCACCCGGGCACTCCCTCCCTCACCACTGCCGCCTCCCACCCTTCTCCCCAGAAATCTCCCCATTGCCCTTCCCAATCATCCCCGCTGCTCGAGCAATTCGTGAACCACGTCCTCATCAACCCATCTGGATGCGTCTCACAGCCTACTCCCTCATCTGTATCCTCCGTAATCTCGAGCCCGAGATCGAGAGCCAGCTTGCGCTCCGCGGGAGTGAGACGGCAATGCTGAAAAGTTTGCGCCGCCCAGTCACGGGCGGAGACAGCAAGGGATCTCTTCACGAGCGACGGGATCTCGGTTGTGAGAAGTGGGAGCCAGTTTTCTTGGGAAGCGGAGAGGAGCGCGGCGAGAGCGTGGTAGGCCGAGACTTGGTCGGAGAGGGAGGTGGGAGGATCGGGGATGCAGAGATTGAAGGCGAGAGTAGCGAGAGTCGAGTTGGAGGATGCTGATTGATAAGGTGGTGCGAGACCATGGCCATGGGGTGGAGGGTCGGAGAGGAGATGGAGCGTCGAGACGGCGATGAACGAGTCGAGCTGGTCGAGCAGCTCGAGCTCTAGTGTTAGAGCGGCGGTGTACGCTATCAGGCTGCCCTCGAGTAGGAGCATGTGCGTTTCTACGTTGCAGATGAATTTGACATACGCCCAAACCTCCTCTTTCATTTCAGTCCTGCTGCCATGGTGATGCTGCTGCTGTCTCTCCTTTTCAACCTCCGCAACGCCACCTAAGAGTCTCGCCGCCAGGGCCCTTACCTCTGCCGTCGTCTCCAATAACACGTGCACGTCCGACTTTTCCCGCTCCAGCGCACCTCTTCGTTCCTGTATAGGCTCGACCCAAGCCTGCGTCAGATACTTTGCCATCGAGACTTTAGCGCTTACTGGTGCAGGCAAGATCCTTTGGAGTAGCCTACCTGCTGCCCACTGATGGCCATACCAATGCAACCAAGCGAGATCGCCTGACTCGCCTGTATATACAGACGCGAGTCCCACAATGTCAGACTCTCGGCGATCTGCCCAGATGGACGTCTTCCCACCACGTGCGTATCTTTGGCTCAATGCGCGAGTGCGATCGTTCAGTCTGTAAAGACTGTCTCGAAGTTCGAGGGTCTGCCCATCCAGAGGAATGAACTGCTGACCGAGCATAGATGGGATTCGCGCTGGTTTGAGCCATGTGTGGGTGTGAAGACCGGATGCTAATTCGGAAGGGAGAGGAGCGAGGAAGCGAGTCACGGTGCCTTTAAGAGGACAGGGCGCGAAGGAGTTGGGATTGCCGTAGACGTGGCAGGGCGGGCTAGGACTGAGGTCCGATTGGGTAAAGAGGGCGTTGTAGGTGAGCCACACGGAGGCGAGTATCAGGATTGGGATAATGAGGACAGTCTTCCCAAGTTGCTCAGAGTCGTCCAGCGCGGACAATGAGGATGCGGAGGAGGTCGGTGAAAGTGGTACTGACGAGGATGAGCTCGAGGGTGAGCTCGAGGGTGTAGGTGACGACGAGGAGCCTGAGTCCCACGAGGAGGGCAGGCTGGGTGGCTCGTCTGGCGGAAGTGGAACCGCATTGGCTGTGTTTCGCAATCGCGCTGGGGTGCTCCTCAGGCGCATAGGATGCGAGCGATGTGCAGGCGTCGGGGCTGCGTTTGCGGCGATTCTCCTCGGCATCGCAATAACGAGATGTACGTGTGAGATGGTGTATCGTCGGTAAGCTTGGTGGGGTGACGACTGACTCGGCTACATTATTGAATCAGCACAGAGGAGTGAGAGATGATGAAGTGCGGATGTGGAAGTGCGGATGAGTGTTTGGTCGCCAGGAGCTACGGACGCGATGTATGCAGGAATGCGGTCGGTCCCCGGTGAGTGGTTCGCTTGTGGCAAGATTGATTGAGAAGCGCGTTGATTCCATTGCCAGCTGGAAGAACTGGCGAGCGGCTTTGATGAATACCTAGATGATGATGGATAGCGATGGATATGAGCAGACATTGATGGCGAGGATGGCTGATGGGAGGGCATCTTTAGATCAACAATAATGCGCATCGGGTCTTCCGATCGCTGATCATCTAGGTAAAGTAGCTGCTGAGTGCAAGGCGACATGATGATGCACAGGTGTAATGTATTTTCAATGTTCATGTTCTTGGGAGACAAGATCTTGAAGCAACATTGATTACGAATGGAAGTACGAATGGAAGTACTACGTCACCCACTCAACAATAATGACATTTCCATGCGGTTGCTCCGCAATACCTAGGCTCGCATGCGACAATGCCATTGTGCACGCGACAGCGCCATTATCCGACGCGACAACAATGCGATCATGTGCGCGACAACAATGCGATCATGTGCGCGACAACAATGCGATCCTGCGCACGACAGCAATGCCTTTGCTCGCCTGCCCGTCTATATCATCAGCTTTCCCGAATATGTCTCGCTGCGTTGTCACACTCCCAAAATCATTCCAGGGTTCCTTTCTTCTTCGACAAGGAAGGTTACCAGACACACACACGCACACACACACACATCACCAAGAACAGTCACAAAGACTAGCAAACCATCATGTCGCACACAGCACATGACCCGGCGCCCTACCAGGTAATTGCCGTATCCCAATCAGCTCAAGAGGCTCTGCTTACTGACATCTTCCAGCTCATTCACGAGATGCCCAACAAGTACGACTACCTTTCGATCCTGCGCTTCCTTGTCGACTCCTCTCTCGGCGGCGAAAACCTTCCCGATCCTCAGGAGCTCGCTGAGCACATCCAATCTACACCTTTTCTCTGGCAGGGCCCTCACGATGATGCGGGCCGCGAACGCGCTGTGAAGGCCATTCTCGAATGGGCTTCCCAATTCGATCCCAAGGTTCAAAGCTTCGTGGGCTACCGTAACCACCGGACTGTCTGGGACGGAGCGCTGCATACTCTTGTCCACGCGGAGCGCGTACGGGACACGTTCGTGTTGAGAAAGAGCACGCTGTGGGAAGACCCTGACTCAGTTTTGACTGCGCTGCCAAACCTGACTTGGCAGGGCTTGCGAGCGGGGTATGGTGAGGGGAGAAAGAGAAGGCCGATCAAGATGGCGAGAAGGGTGGAGATGACCCTTGCCCACTTGGGTGTGTACCCGCGTGAAAGCAAGGCAGGAAGAGATGCAGAAGAGTCAGGAGAGTCAGAAGAGCCAGAGAGACCAGGACAGCCAGAAGACTCAGAAGGTGCGGGTGCTCCAGAGCATGCGGATGACAACAATGCTGGCACTGCAGAGAGTGCGGATAACAACAATACTGTCGCTGGTGTTGGAGTGGACGCGGTCAGTCAGCCCTCCGAGGCGAGTAGCACTGCGCGTCGTCGAGCGTCCGCTGATCGTCAGGCAGAACAGGCCGAGCTGGAAACCCGTGCCGCTAACCTGCAGGCGAGAGAGTCCGACCTGGCAAACCGCAACGCCGCCTTTACTCAATCTGTCGCCGATCTGGAGGCAAGAGAGGCGGAGCTGAAGAACCGCGAGGGTGCAGACAATCAGGCCTTGGCGGCTCGCGAGGCTGATCTAGACGCCTGGGAGCGCGAACTTCAGTCACAGAAAGCGAGTCTCGAGAACCTACGCTCGCGACTTGACGCCAGGGCCAAGTCTCTCGAGACTGAAGCCACCAATCTCAAGTCGCAGGCCAGGTCTCTTGAAAACGAAAACACCAATCTCGAGACGCGAGCCCAGCTGTTGGATACCCAAAAGAACACACTCGACATCCGATCTCAGGCGCTCGACGAGGACAAGGCGAACTTGTCAAAGTACGAGGCTTACGTAGCTCGTGCGCAAGAAGAGGCCGAGCAGGAGAAGGCGGAGATGGTGCCACGGTGGCTGGTCGAGCGCATCGTCAGCGGGCTGCGAGATCTGCATCATAGGCAGATGACAAAGTACGAAAAGGATGTAAATGAGTGGGCGCAGCAGGAGTTTGAGGCGCGGGCGGAGCAGCAGTAGGCTGGCAAAGAGAAGAGCTGGGTGGGTGGTGTTCTGCTTGTATTCGTAGCATAGCGTTCGGTAGATTGGAGAATTGGCAGGAAAGACTGCATGCACAAGTAATAAGATACGATGACTGGCAATCCTCAAAGCTGGCAATTGGACGCTGGCGACGACGACGCTGGCGATAGGACGGTGAAGGTGTATGGCCATTGCCGGCTATGCAGTTTAATACGCAGGCGCACAGGACAGTGCTTGCTGCTGCCACACGGTATTTGCACCGTCATCTGTGATCCGCCCTGTTACCGGGACCCAGAAAACATACCATGATAAGAAATGCATGAGTAGAACATTGAATACATAGCATCGGGGGATTGTTCATCCGATGGAATCTCAGCATCCAAGTATGAAAAGGTGCACTACCATCACGATATCGTAGCTCAATCAGCGTGTTAAAATTGATGATAGCTATGTGCTGAAGATCATTGGGATCATATCTGGGACATATCTTCATTTAAGAATTATTGACTGTGTGATTGTTGTGACATAGCAGCCAGAGGCGAATATCTGAAGCTTCAAACTTCCGCTTCCTCCGAACATCTTTAGACCCTGAATGTGAAACGCGGAGCGCTTGACTCATGTATGATCCTCAAAATTCTGTACTTATGTCCCTTCTAGGGCCTTTTTAGTTGCGTAATCGCGACTATAATCGCGGCGGCAAGACTACAACACTACTATAATTACGATTCTTATTTAGTTATTAGCTTAATTATAGTAGTATAATTAATTATAAATATAATATCTTACTTAATTATCTATATATAGTATAAGTAATATGTTCTTACTATTATTTTAAGATCCTATACTTAATACTAGGCAATAGATTTACGTAATAGAAGTAGCTATAGGAGGAATATATTATTAGGTATATATAAGAAGGAAGTAAATATAATAGGTTAGAAAAGAGAAGAAAGAATCTTCTCTTCTCTCTCTCCTAGAAATACTCTTACTAAGGCTAAGCTTATAGGGCTTGTTTAGAGTACTTCTAACTTATAAACTAGTATAACTCTCCTTACTCTAACTTAATATTTCTAGTATATAACTACCTATAACTTTTTAATACTCCTACTTAGATATATACTACTACCTATAGTTCCTACTAACTCTAGGCTACTTCTACTAGCTTCTAACCTCTAGTCTAAAGCCTTCTAAGCTTAGTCCTTATAAGAGAGGATAATAAATTAGAGTATATTTATTATTATATATAAGGGCAATCTATATATAAAGGTAGAGTTATAAATTAGAGAATATTTATTGTTTATATATATTAGTTAGCTAGTTTATATAAATACTCTACTTTTATAGGTAGGTCTAGCTTTATATAAAGTCTTCTTCTTATCCCTTCTCTACTAATATAACCTCTCTAATATCTTAATATAGTATTATAGTAGGATGTCCTACTAATCCTATTAGATAATACTTTACTTAGCGATAAGCTTACTTAGCTTATAGCTCTAAGGTATGTTTTTCTAGCATATTATCCCTCTAATTATAGCTAACTATTCTTTTAGCTCTAATACTATAAGATATCTAACTCTTAGTTATATATAGCTCTAAGTATATATCTAATTCTTTTATAAAGCGTATAACTCTACTAAGTCCTATTCTTCTTTAAGAGTAACGCGACCTAACTCTATATTACTTATTAGAGTATAACCTTTCTATATAACCTAAATACTCTAACTAGTACTATACTAATTATAATAAGCTTCATAATAGCTAGTATTACCTAGAGCGTAAATTCTCTTTAGTATATTATAAAGTTAGGAGGATACTATATAGGTCTATATAGCTAGTATTATTCTAACCCTTTAAATTCTTACCTCGAGAGTTAATATACTAACTATTTTGGAAAAAATTAGAAGAAGTACTACTTATTTTACTCTAGTCTAATAGATAAAGATCCTAACTTAGTAGGTTAGAGTACTATAGGTTAGAGTACCTTTAGCTAGGATAAGTCGACCTAAGATAAAGTAGGTAGCTATAACTTTTGGCCTTAGTTCTCTACTCTTTAGTATAGTAGCCTATCCCTCTAAACGCTAGCTCGTTAGAGTTTAGATTAGACCCTAGATCTAGGTCTATAGTATTAGAAGAGTAGGAGTTATAGCTAGAGAGCTATAGATTATTACCTAGTTACGTTAGACTATTATTAGGAGAATAAGTATTATAAGCTACTTATCTACCTTATAGACTATAGCTATAAGGCTTTTCTAGAACTTTGCTTAAATTAAGAAGCTAGTAACTATTTCTTTTCGTAGTTTAGAAATAAGACCCTCTAGCTATATAAGCTAAATCTAGTCTAGACTAATCTATTACTATTTACTTAGAGCGACCTTATTTATTATAGGATTCTAGTCTACCTTTAGTAAGCTAAGAGTACCTAGTTAGAATAGAATATAATTAGGAGGCTATTTACTACTTAGGATTAGATAACTAACTATAATTTAAATTAGATAAATAAGAGGATCGAGGCGCTTATCTACTAGTATCTTACTAATTAAGCCTTCTTTCTATAGGTTACTAGGCGTATCCTAATTCCTCTACTTATAAAGGAGAAATCTCTATTAAGTAAAAGGATTACTACCTCGCCGCGATATTCTCTAGGCTCTATTCCTAATATAGCTTTCTAAGGTATAAACCTTAGGTAGAGGCATTAGAGCTCTAAAGGTCCTATTACTTAGTTACTTAGAGAGAGCTAGAAGTAGGAGAGGTAGGAATAAGTATTATTATCTCGAGGCTCCTCCTCTCCTTTAACTCGTCGCTAACTTTCTAGGTTAGACACCTATATAGCTAGTACTAGTCCTACCTTTTATAGGAGTCTAAGAGGTTAGCTAGTTAGAAGTATCTATAGTAGTATTTATTTCTTTTCTTCTACTATAGATAATCTTAACTTTTCGTTCTCTACTAAGTACTTATCCTCTAAATATCGACTATCTTCTAAGGTCGAGCTTAGTACCTCTAGAACTAGGTAACTACTCTTAGCTACTA
Organism: Teratosphaeria viscida; assembly: GCA_020826765.1. NCBI lineage: Eukaryota > Fungi > Ascomycota > Dothideomycetes > Mycosphaerellales > Teratosphaeriaceae > Teratosphaeria > Teratosphaeria viscida. Next base: position 61,987 of record JAHESH010000141.1, read on the forward strand.
GGACTCTAACCTAGCCTTAGAGCCGTTAGAATCTATTATATAGTATTACTAAAGCAAATAGAGTAAGGGCTTAGTAAGAGTTCTATAACTAAGAGATTACTAAGACGCCTAATATAAGTCCGTCCTAGCCTAGTAGAAGGCCCTCTAACTCTCGCTACTCTAACTCTTATTATAGTAGTTAGAGTTCTTATCGTAGGTCTCGTAGATCTAAAAGTAGCCGTAAGTAGTATAAGTACTTAGGTAGAGGTTTCTAGGCTTCTAATTAATAAATAAGATTACTTAAGGTAGTAGGTTAGCCTAGTAGATTATAATACTACCTTCTAGTAGTAGCTATAATTATAGTTAGAAATAAGGAGCTACTTCCTTAACTAAAGTTACTCTACTACCTTCTCGAATTAGAATCCTAGCTTTAGCTTAGTTAGACTATTAGTAATTATATTAGAAGTCTTAATATAGCTAATAGAGATAATATCCTTCTTATAGGAGTCTCGCTAGTAATAGTAGGCTATATCGATATACTTTAACCTCTTACTAGTATATATATTCTTTACTTCTTACCTAGGTTAACTCTAATACTAGGTAGTATATATATTAGAATAACCTCCTTAAAAACTAATTCTATAAAAGTATTATTAATATCGACCTAGTATAGTTCCTAGTTATTTATATATACTATAGCTATAAAGAGGCGAATAGTATTATATCTAACTATAAGAGCGAATATATCTTTAAAGTTAACTCTAAGTACCTAGCTAAATCCTCTAGTAACTAGTCGAGCCTTAAACTTATTAACTAATCTATTAGTATTAAATTTTATATCGAAGACCTATTTAGATATAATTAGATTAGCTCCTACTAGTATAGCTATAGCCCTATAGGTTAGGTTACCTTCTAGTATAGTAGTTTCTACCTATATAGCCTCTAGCTATAGATGTCTCTATTTCTTATTAGAGACTACCTACTTATATATCTTTAGAATAGGTATTTTCTCTAATAGTTATATTAAAGCTCTTACTACTACTAGGCTGTGCTCTTCTATATCTACTATAAATTCGAACTAATCTCCTTTATACTAATAGAGCTCTTTCTTTATATTTATACTTAGTATTATATTATAGATTGTAATAAAGCTTTTAATTGTCTCTATAGCTCTCTCTAGCCTATCCTACCTCCTCTTATTACTCTAATCTTAACTCCTCTTACTAGTTACCTTATTTAACTATCTTAGTAAGTCTCTATTTACTCTAATTTCGCCTGATCTATCTAGTACTATCTTTATTCTCTTACCTAGTACTAGCGTAGGAGGTACGCTTAGCGCCTCTAGTATAGATAGTACGACTAATATAACTAGTATAGCGTCTAGTACTTCTTACTCTAACCTATCTTAGTCCTTCTCCTACTACTCTAACTTAGTATTAGAGTTTAGGTTATACTTCTCGATACTAGTATTAGGTTTCGGTATCTATAGTAGTTCGATATATATTATAACCCTATATATAACGCTAGCGTTAGGTTTTAGTAGCTATAGTAGTTCGATATATATTATAACTCTATATATTATACCTTAGGGTAGATTTCTATTAGGTTTTAGTACTAGGTTTAGAATAGGCTTTAGTAGATAACTAACTAGCCTTTGTGTTAGTATAGTACTACTCTAATTCTTTAGAGTAAAGCTAAGTTTAATATTACTCTTCTTACTTTCTTCGAAGAATTTAATAGACTCTATAGTAATAACCTATTTTAAATTAGGTGCCTAGATCTTCTATATCTTAGTAGGACTCTTAATATACCTAATAAATATACTCTTAAGTCTCCGATCTATTAGCTTATTCCTCCTCGAGTCTTTAGATATCGATCTTAGGTCGATATATAAGATAACCTAGTACTCCTAAATATATATATAGTTAATAGAGGGTTGTTTTTCTAACTAGGTAATACTAGATAGTCGAGCTATAGGCTTAGATAGCTAGGCTAGATAAGCTAAGCTATATATAATATATATATATATGTTAAAAAAGGGTAAAGAGTAGTCTTATACCTTCCTACCTAAGTTAGAGTAAGGAGAGTTATACTAGAATAGAACTCTCTAGTCCTCTAACTAAGACTCTATAAGCTTAGCCCTACTAGGAGTATTTAAAGGGAGGAGAGAAGAGAAGTTTCCTCTTTTCTCGAAAAAAACATATATTTACTACTTTGTCTATACTTATATATATCCTTTCCTAATATAATATATTCCTCTTATAGTTACTTCTGTATATATAAATCTATTACCTATAAGAATGTCGGATCTTAATTTAATAGGTTATAAGCCTAGGTTTTACCTATAGCTAGAAGTCGAATTTGTTAGAAGAGTGTTCTTAATCTACTAATTAATTAAAAGTAGACTCGAGGCCGCTACTATACTATATAGGAAGACTAGAGCTAATTAGAGGACCGATTAGAAAACTCCTAAGGTATATATAGGTTATAAAAGCGCCTAGTAACTACCTAGATATAGTTAAAGTTTATAGTAACCTTAGGAAAAACTATACTAGATTCGACTTAAAACTATTACTTCGTTTATCTCCTATTTAATTTTTATTTACTATTAGAGACATAGTTTAGATAGTTAACAAAATCGTATATAATATATCTAAGAGAGTCTAAGTCTCGAAATAAGGAGTAGGGAGGCAGAGACGCTAATAACTTAGCGTTAGAGCCTTAGGCTAGCCGCCTAACTTATATCTAGATAAGGCGCTATAGAGTAGCGTACTATAATATTACCCCCCCCTTTAAGGCGTCGAGGTCCTCTAAGACTATACTATGCGCGCTCTATTGCTTATATAAATATAACATTATTCTCTAATCTAGCTCCTTTAGTACTATATTATTTAATAGTTCTTAGAGTAGGTACGTTATATATAAATTATTGCTAACTAGTATAGACTCGTTAAGCCGTCGTTAATACGCCTAAACTAGCTCTAGTTATAGTAGCTTATATATCTAATAGTATATCTCTACTAGCTCTTCTAAACCTTCTATATTTACTAGCGGCTCCTAAGTTGTTTTATTGTAGCCTATCTATTTAACTAAATATAGTATGTCCTCTTTTTATACTATATCTCTTACTAAGCGACCCCGCTATTTTACTACCTTATAGTCTAGTATTGCTTCGACTTCGTAGATATTACTATTAGAATAAGTTTCGATAGATAGCGGTAGTTTAGCGACCTAGCTATCGATTAGTAGGAGATCTAGATTGTCTACTAGTAGTAGTAGCGAAGTATAGAATATATTCCGCTATTATATTATATATAGGAGTTCGAGTTTATATATAACTACGCTATAATTAGAAGCTATATCTAGTATAACTACCTTAGTTACTTTATATAGTCTAGCGAACTTCTAGTCTAACTTCTTACTTAGTCTTACTATATTTAAGTACTTAGTACTTACGTATACTTTGTTACTAATAGTATATTATTTGTGTAGTTAGTAGCGTATATTTATAATATTAGCCTAAGTATACGTTACTAAGACTACTTCCTATCTTAGGCGTTTATATAGTTCGTTTATTATAGTAGCGAACTCGATTGCTTATTTACGCTCTAGCTTATAAGGTCTAGCTAAGTTAGTTAGTTTAGTAGTACTTAAATCTAGTCGCTCGTTAAAATAAGGATACCTACTATAGTTCGCGAAGAAGGATATTATACTAGTACTCTTAGCTATATAGTTATTAAGCGCAAATTTAGCTATTAGTAACTAGTTAACCTAATTATCCTACTTATAGTTAATAAATATACGAAGGTACTATTCTATATCCTAGTTCGTACGTTTAGACTAACTATTAGTTTCTAGATAATATATTAAAGATATACGTTATTATATCTCTAGGAGCTTATTTACTATAGTCTAAAAGGTCGAGACAAACTAGGACCTATAGTTAGAGGTAATCTAGTCTAGTAAGCTATAATACATATATATATACTTTAGAAATAGCTATGCTATATTAGTCGCTATTATAGAGCGGATTAGAATTAGATGTTTCTACTTTATAAACTAGTCTGTTATAGTTATAATATTACTATATACTACGCTTTTAAACGACTTACTAGCTAGTAAGTTAACTATAAAGTCTACTACTATTTCCTACTATACTTAACTTAGTACTAGTATTAGTCGTAGTAGCCCTTAATATAGTAAGTAAGAGAGCTTAGCAGCTCGATAAGTCTAATAATTATAGATGTATTATCTTATGTCTTTTACTATCTATAGCTAATAGGCCTACCTTATTATTAGCTCGTAGGTATAGGCCTATCTAGGATATCCTACTAATAGAGTCGCATAATTCTCTTATAGGATTCTTAGCCGAAGCTTATTATTCGTAGGTATCTATATATAGTTATAGACGTATAGTAAGCTATCCTTAATAATATAGTATACTATATCTAGTCTCGCGTCCTTTATAAATTTAGGTACGCCCTAATTCTTCTCGAACGCCCTTATTACGTCTTAGTAGCCTTAGTCCTCTCTAGTAGCCTAGTAGAGTAGGTTAGAGAAGGTAGTATCTTCGTTATCTATAATGTCTAGTACTAACGTATCTAGGCTCGCGTCTAGTAATATAAGGATTATACTCTCCGCTATATAGGCTAAGACTTCTAGTATACTTATATAAATAGGGCCTTTAAAGAATAATAGTAGTAGTAATACTTAGTCGCGGGTAGTAGCTACTTCCTCTTTAGTAGTTATATCTTAAGTACGCCGCGTTAATATATTAGTACGTAGATTTAGCCTACTAGGTCTATAGTAGATTTCGAAGTCGAACTAAGCGAGTAACTCTAACTATCGCGCCTATTATCTATTAAGGCGCTTTGTTATTATAAAGTATTCGAGGTTCTTATAGTCTATTACTACTTTAATAATACTTCTACTTAATAGTAGCTCTACTTAGTATTTCTTAAAAGTCCTTATAATAGCTAGTAGTTCCTTATTATATATATTATAGTTACGCTCTATAGGTAATATTTTCTTCGAGTAGTAGACATATAGCTTCTAGACCTCGCGGCTATAGATAGTATGTAGCTATAAAATTACTACTCTAATTATGCTATTAGAAGTATTAGTCTCGACTATAGTTTCTCGATCCTTAATATATATAAGAATTAGCTTAGCGACGAATATAGCTTTAAGCGTCTTAAACGCTACGTCCGCCTCTTATATCTACTTAAAGATTAGCTTACCGTTAGAGCTATTATGTATTATAGTAGTAAGTAGTCTAGCTACCTTCGAATATTTTAGTATAAAGGTACGATAGAAGTTAGTAAATCCTAGGAAGGCTTATATATTAGTAATTATTCTAGGAGTCTCCTACTTAACAATCGCCTTAATCTTATCTAGATCTATCTACACTCTATTAACTCCTATAAGGAGTCTAAGATACTTAGTCTTATCTACGTAAAGCTTAGACTTATTAATATTAAGTAGTAGACTAGCCTTCTATAGAGTAGTTACTATTTTATTAATATACTATTAGTACTTGTCTTCTATATCTAAGGAGATTAACATATTATTAATATACGCTAAGGCGAAGTTATTAAAGTAGAGGTATAGCGTATTATTAATAAGCTTCTAAAATATAGTAGGTATATTACTAAGTCTAAAGAGTATAACAAGGTATTTAAACTATCTATATTAAGTATTAAAGGCTATTAGATGTTTATATCCTTTAGTAATATAGATACGATTAAACGCTATAATTATATTAATCTTACTAAAGAACTATTTGCCCTTAAGTTGTACTAGAGTCTCTCTTACTAGTAGTAAGGGGTAATAGTTCTTAATTATAAGAGTATTAAGACTATAGTAGTTAGTATAGACTCGTAGTCTACTACTAGGCTTATTAACTATAATTACTAGTAACGAATATTCTAAATTACTACCTCTTAATATCCCTTTTAAGAGTTAATTATTAACCTATTATTTAATTATATTGTTTTCTCTATTAGATATTATATACGCCTTCTTATATAGTAGTATTATCCCTAGTTTTAGATATATTTCTATATCGCTACCTAGGCGACGTAGTAGTAACGTCTTAGCCTCCTCCTTAGAGAATATACCTACTAAGTAATAGTAACATAGTTAGAGCTTATTATAAGGGTCTATTTCCTTCTTATTTAATATCTTGTTAATATAGATCTCGTAGTTTTCCGCTAATACTATATATACCTCTAATAGAGGCCCTTTATATTTAGCTATTACTTGTTATAACTAGAACACTAAGACTTCGCCGCCTTAATAGATAAGGTCGTAAATTTTCGTAGTACTAACTTCTACGATTTTATCTATATTACTACTACCTATTAGAGTTCGCAATCTATAGTAGGTCCTATCTAATAATAACGCGATAATAGGTATTTAAGTCGGACTATAGTTAAGTAGATAGTATTATAATACTAGTATAACTACTCCTAAGTTATATCGAATATAAGGCTTATATATCGAGCGCTATAGTCGTCCTAGTATAAGGTTATACTTTATCGATAGTATAACGAAGACTAGTAGTTACTTATAATATTATACTTCTCTATCGCCTATAGCGAGGTTAATTATTACTATATAAGTAATATAGTTCGTACCTATTTCTTTATAGCTAGCTATAAGCTAGCTTTATATAAGTAGTATTAATAGGATCTTATATTAACGCGTATATAAGAGATTAATAAACTAAGAATTAGCTCTATCGTCGAGGTAGCAAGTAGCTTTATAACTATCTATAGAGGCTCGAATAGTAAGGTAAGGCTAAACTATTAGTTCGCTATAAACTATAGATACATCCTTCTCTAAGCTAGTAGATAATATGTTTAGCGTATTATATTCCTCGAATAGTAGCTCCCCTTCGTTATCTTCTTATACTTAACTACTTATTACTACGCTTAGTAAGTAGTAATAGTATTTCCTAACTTATTATTAGAGTTACTAGTTATCTCTATATTATTATAGACGTATATAGCGCTCGTATTAAGGGCGAAATTAATTAGATACTTATTCTTCTAGCTAGCGTATCCCTTCTTATAGTAGCGAAAGTAGACGCTCTTCTTAGCGAACTATATACGCTCTTCCTAAGTAAGCGCTAGTAAGTTATAGTACTTAGCTAGCTATCTAGCCTTATTAATACTACCTTACGTATAACTACTACCCGAACTACTACTAGAAGGGCGGCTATTATTTAGGGTTATATTATTCTATAGAGTGTTACTATTTATACGACTACTAGCGTTCTAGCAAGTACTATTAGTTAGCTATAGAGTGTCGTTCTTATATAGATATAATATCTAAAGTAGCTCGATACTCTCCTCTAGCTTCTTATAGTAAGTAGCTAACTTATTATATATATTATAAGTAAATAAGCGTAAGGCCGCCTAGTACATCGTATTAAGTCTATAGCGTAGGTAGGTAATTTTCTTAGTCTTATAACTAATCTAGAAATATAGGGAATACTATTTATAAAGAGTATAGAAGTTAGTAAAGGACTAGTTATTACTCTAACTTAGGGCTTCTATCTTATTAATAGTAGTCTATACTACGTTACGGTCTATATATTTACTATATAAGTATTATAGTATAGCTTCTAAGCTAGCGTATAAGTTAGTAGCTAGTATACTAAATAAGCTAGAGACTCTTAAGGCTACTAATAACTAAGCTTAACCTTATAGGTAGCCCTAGATATACTCTAAAGCGTTTATAACTAAGTTAAAGTATAACGCCTTAAGCTTTAACTCTATCTAATAGATCTATAGAGCAAACTTCGCCTTATCTTTACTATCGAACTTCTTAGGCTTATTAGTATTCTTATTAGTCTTAATAGGCTCGATCTAATAAAGGTCGATAACTATAAACTTTAGTATAGAGTTAGTAAGTCTAGTTAGTATAGGACTTCTATAGCTAAAACTACTATATATACTAGGATAATAGATGCTAGTAGTACCTAGCGTAGAGCTATAAAGTAGATTACTACTATATACTATACTAGTACCTAGCGTGCTACTTATATAAGTCTTATTATTACAAGAAGTAGCTAACCTTCTCTCTAGCGACTATAAGAGGAGTAATAGTAACTAGTAGCGCTTCTCTTTATAACTACGCTAGCCTTACTTATACTTAGTACGCAAGTCTACTAGCTTAGACTCTATAGCCGCTAGCTAACGCTATAGGCCCTCGAGACTCTTCTTAGTTAACTTAGTAAGCTAGCGAAACTCTTTAGTAGTATTCTTATACTTCTTAGTCTTCTTAATTTGTACTTCGAGCTATTACTAGAAACGTCTAGCGGCCTAGTTAGTAGAAGCTATAGCTAATTATAAAGGCAAGCTTTTATAAGATACGATTCTTCTTAACTCTAGCGTATTAGCCTATATATCTAATAACAAGAATCTCTTTAGGAAGCTAAATCTAACTAATTTAAGAAAAATGAAGGTTAGAGGTAGCTTCTTAGAGAGTAGATATAAGAGTATAATAGAAGTCTCTAATATATTTAGAAGAAGTCTTATAGTACCTACGCTCTATATTCTAAACCTAGGTATTACTCTAATCTTAGGTTAAAAGCTTGTCTAGGAATTCGATTTAGTTAGAATAATACTTCTTAATACGTTCTATATAGTAAACTCGAATATCGATCTAGTTCTCGAATATTGTTCTTACTATAGTATCTATTAACTCTAGAAAGTCTATAGTACCCTAGTCCCTTAGACTAATAAAGTAGAGAATAGAGTAGAGTCTCTACTTACTCTAATAGTAGATATAGATAACTCTAACTAAGCCGCGTATAAACTCTATAATCTCTAGTATTGTTAGTTCTTATACTATAGTATATCTAAGCTAAGATCTCTTTATAAGGTTACTATACTAAAGAGCCTAGTCCCTATTATTAATAGCTTTAACTAGAAGACATATAGAATTGCTAATATAAAAAGGAAGCGAGGAAAGGTAACTAACTAAAAGCGTTAGATCCTTAAACTTATCTTACTTAATATCTATAGTCCTTTACTACTATCGAGGGAAGGATATAAGTACTTCCTTATTATTATCGATAATTACTTATAAAAGGTTTAGGCGTACCCTCTTAAGAAGAATTCGTACTTAGCTAAAGTACTTCGACGTTAGCGAAAGAAGGTCGAGCTTTAGACTAATAGCCTAAAGCCTAAGGTAGTAAGAAGTAATAATATAGGTAAACTTCTAGGAATAGGAGTTAGAGTATAGTATAGAGCTTAACCTAACTAAAGCGTACAACTCTAGGGCGAATAGTATTACTAAAAAGCATATTAGGGATACTAAATAGGTAGTTAGAGCGATAATAGAGGATGCTAGACTCCTAATTAAGTTCTAGCTAGAAGCTCTAACTATAAGCTAATATATCTATAACCTCTACCTAGTTAAGATCGACAATCTCTTACTAATACTAGAAGAGGCTTAGTTAGAGAAACAACTATTAGTCGACTATATACGTGTTTAGAGATACTAGGTTGTCTTATATATTAACCTAAAGTTAATACCTAAGGATTTGTAGAGAGTTAAGCTAATAAATTAAAGATATAAGGGAGTGTTTATTAGGTATATTAAGGGTACTATAAGGATATAGAAGATCTAGGCACCTAATTTAAGGCAGGTAATTGCTATAGGGTCTATTAAATTCTTCGAGGAAAGTAAAGAAAGTAATATCGAACATAGCTTTACTCTAAAGAATTAGAGTAGTTCTATACTAACGTAAAACCTAGTTAGGCGCCTACTAAAGCCTAATCCGAACCTAATACGCCTATTACTACTACTAAAGCCTAACTCGAACCTAACGCCGCTAAGCCCGACTATAATATATAGGGTCGTAATATATATCTAACTACTATAGCTACTAGAACCTAACGCGAGTATTAAGAGATATAACCTAGATTCTAACGACGAGCTAGAGAAGTTAGAGTAATAGGAGAAGGAGTAGGGCTAGTTAGAGTAGGTCTAGCTAGAGTAAGAGCTAGTAGCTCTGCCTATACCTCCTACTCTAGTACTAGGTAAGAGGATAAGGATAGTATTAGATAGATTAGAGGAAGTTAGAGTAAATAGAGGCCTACCGAGATAGTTAAATAGGGTAACTAGTAAGAGAAGTCGTAATTAAAGAAATAAAGAGAGGTAGGATAAGTTAAAGAAGGCTATAGAGACAATTAATAGCTTTATTACTATCTATAATATAATATTAGGTATAAATATAGAAGAAGAGCTCTATTAGTATAAGGATAGCTAGTTTAGGTTTATAGTAGACATAGAGGAATGCGGCCTAGTAGTAGTAGGAGCTAGAATACGACTATTAGAGAAGATACCTATCCTAAAGACGTATAAGTAGGTAGTCTCTAATAAGAAGTAGGGACACTTATAGCTAGAGGCTATATAGGTAGAAACTATAGCGTTAGAAGGTAACCTAACCTATAGGGCTATAGTCGTACTAGCGGGAGCTAATCTAATTATCTCGAAATAGGTATTCGATATAAAATATAATACTAATAGATCGGTTAATAAGTTTAAAGCTCGACTTATTACTAGAGGATTTAGCTAGGTACTTAGGGTAGACTTTAAAGATATATTCGCTCTAATAGTTAGATATAATACTATTCGCTTCTTTATAGCTATAGTATATATAAACAACTAGGAGCTAGAATAGGTCGACATTAATAATACTTTTATAGAGTTAGTCCTATAAGAGGTTATTTTAATACGTACTCTACCTAGAGTTAGAATTAACCTAGGCGAGGTACTTAAGCTAGAGAAGTGCTTATATAGCCTAAAGTAAGTAGCCCGAGACTAGTACTAACTCTATAAAGGAAAGATCGAGAAGATCGAGTTTATTTAGAGTAGAGCTTATCCTTATCTCTTCGTCTATTCTACCTAGAAGCTAATAGTTCTAGTATATATAGACGACATTATAATAGGAGTAGAAAGTATAACCGATATAGACTAGTTTAAGAAGAAGTTCGCGACATTCTTTAAAATTAAGGATCTAGGAGAAGCGAACTACCTTCTAAACATTAAGATTTTTAGAGACTAAAAAGTAGGTACTTTATACTTAGACTAGATATACTATATCGAAAAGGTGCTAGATAAGCTTATAATATTAGTAGAGGATGCCTCCCTAACCTAATTACCTCTAGATAGCTATAATATAATTAGAGTATTAGGACCTAATAATATTAGAGTAGATAAGAAAGAATACTAAGAAGCTATTAGAAGCTAGATATATATAGGCGTCTTAACTAGACCTAATATTATATTCCTACTTAGAAGACTAAGCTAGTATATATTAGACCTAGCTAAGTATTACTAGTAGGCTCTAAAGAAGCTTAGAAGGTATATACGCTTATTAAAGGACCTTAGAATTATATATAATACGAGGATATAAGACATACTTATAGGATACTCTAACTCTAACTACGCGATAGATAAGTTAGACTATATCTTAGTACTAGAAGATATATTTATATGTACTAGAAGACTAGTATCGTAGGCTAGTAAGAAGCAAAAGTCGGTAGTAGGCTCGATAATAGAAGTAGAGTATATAGTAATAGCAAGGTATATAAAGTAGTTATAGTTCCTTTATTAGATCCTTCGAGATATAAAGATATAAAGATATATTAGTTAGAGCCTATATATTAAGGAGAAGATAAAGTTCGCTATAAGATTACTAATAATATAGCTATAAGGAGATAACTAAGCGGCGATTACTCTTATAAAAGATATATACGCTAGTAAGAGATTAAAGTATATCGACGTAGCCTACTATTATTAGAGAGACCTCTATAAGAAGGGTATTATCTCTATTAGCTATATTAAGACCTCTAACATAATTACTAACAGCCTAACAAAACTAAAACTAGGGCCCTAATTCGAGAAGGTAATAGAGTAGCTTTAACTAAGGAAGTAATCTTTTACTTTACTTTTCTTTCTATTTCTATAATTATAGCTACTACTAGGGAGTAGTACAATAATATACTACTAGACTAACCTACTACCTTAGGTAATCTTGTTTATTACTAGGAACTCGTAAATCCCTATTAGAATACTTATACTACTAGCGGCCTACCCTAGACCTACGATAAGTACTCTAACTACTACTCTAACTACTACGACGACTAGCCTAGGATAGACCTATATTAGGCTACTTAAAAACTTCGCTACTAATCCTATTATTAGGCGTTTAAGTAATCTCCTAGTAAAACTATTACTAATTATAGAACTTCTACTAGGTCTTTACGTAATACTATAGAGTAGATTCTTAGAAGGTCTCTATATAATAATATAAGAGCTTAGACAAGTAGGATATAGACTCTAATAAAGAGTACCTAAGTACTACTTAGCCTTAGAGGCGCCTAGGCCAAAATTAGAAGATAGCTAATATTTAGAAGGCGAGCGCTTAGTAGGAAGTAGAATATTATAGTTGTCTAGAGTAGAGGACAAATAGATATTACCTTATATACTCCTAATAGGCTAACCTCTTAGACTCCTATATAAGAAGATTAGACTCGTACTAATTATAGAGACATCTAGCCTAGAAGGTTAATAATAAGTTAGAGAGGAAAGAGTTACTAGGATCTCCTATTCCTATCTTTCCTCTTAGGCCTCTCTAAGTAACTAATACCTCTAACTAAGAATCCTAGTACTCTAACGCCTCTAACTAGGACTATTAGAGCTTAGATATCTTTAACTAGAGTTTATACCTTAGAAAGCTATATTATAAATAGGGACTAGAGCTTACCTTAGTAGAGTAATAGACCTCTCGCTTAATAGAGACTCTTCCTTAATTATAGGCGAAATTAAGGCACGCTAGTAGGGCTAGAGGAGGAATATCTAATTAGTAAGGTACTAATAGGTTAGAGCCTTAATTCTCCTACTTATCTAAGTTAACTTATAGTTAGTTACCTAATCTAGGAGAGTCGAAGGCCTCCTAAGAACGCTCTATTCCTACTAGGCAGATTTAGCCTCCTAGAGGTAGACTAAGATCCTATAATAGATAAGATTACTCTAGGTAAATAGTATTAGCTTAGTCCTAACTAGAATGCGCCTATCTAGCTATAAAGTTTTGTTAAACTATATAGTAAAGAGGTCTCTAGCTTCCTAATTTATATTAGGCTTAGAGAAGGCCTTATTATAATAATCTATAAGATAAGTAAGTAACCTATAGTACTCGCCCTCCTAGTACTTATCTAGAGCTATCTAGTAGCAATCTAGATCCTTCTAACGACGATCCCTATCCCTCTAACGCTATAGGCCTAGGTTAGAACTCTAACCTAGGCTCTAATAAGTTAGAGCTTAGGGAGTTAGGTTAATAGGCTAGGAAGTAGAGAGATAAGGCTAGAGGTTATAGCTACCTACTTTAGCTTAGGCTAATAAGCTACTCTAAGCTTAGCCTAATAGACTATTCTAATCTATAGTACTACTCTAACCTAAGGGATTCTTATTTATCGCTCTAGTATAGAGTAAGTAATACTTCTTTTAGTTCTTTCTAAAGTAGTCTGTATAAGAACCCTTAAGATAAGGATTTCTAGAGTTAGAGTAATAAAGAGCGTATAGACTAATATACTAGCCTCCTAATTTAGTAGTATACTAGACCTAGTTTATAGTCTAAGTAGTACTAGCTATTATAAGGCCTACTATAATAGGTATTATACTAGTTAGTATATTTAGGTTATATTCTTATAAATCTAGATTATTAGAAAGTACGAGGCCTAAATAAGTAATATAAAAATAGGTTATATTACCTTTAAATACTAAAGGGACCTAGGAGAACTAACTCGCGTAGTATATCTCGTAGAGGAATCGAATATATACCTAGAGCTAGGTATAACTAAGAGTTAGGTACCTTATAGTATTAGAGCTTAGAGCTATAAGCTACCTAAGCTTCTTATCGAAGGAAGCTTTATTTAATAGAATTAGTAGAATACCTTACTATTATACTATACTAGGATGTTAGAGAAGTATTTAATATTAGAGAGGAGATAACTAAAGAAGTATATTAAGGAAGAGAGGGAAGATAGACGACTTTATAGAGAGTTAGACCTACCTATAGAGATAAGGCATTTATATAAGCTAGTAGACAAACTAATATATAGAAAAATAAAGTATTTATATAGACGAATAAACAAACTAGTATATATAAAGAGTAAGTATACTCTAACTTACGACTTTATTTATATACTAGAGGCAAATATACTCTAATTTATAATTCTCTATTATAAAGATAAAGAGGTATAATATAATTAGAAGATAAATATATTCTAACTTATAACCTTCTTATATAAGGACAAAAGAGTATATTACGTCTAGAGGACTCTAGACTAGGGTTAGAAGCTAGTAGGAGTTACTTAGGGTTAGTAGGAGCTATAGATAGCATATACCTAAGTAGGAGTATTAAAAAAGAGTAAAGAGTAGTCTTATACCTTCCTACTCGAGTTAGAGTAAGGAGAGTTATACTAGAACATAACTCTCTAGTCCTCTAACTAAGACTCTATAAGCTTAGCCCTACTAGAAGTATTTAAAGAGAGGAGAGAAGAGAAGTTTCTTCTTCTCTCGAATAAAACATATATTTACTACTTTATCTATACTTACGTATATCCTTCTCTAATATAATATATTCCTTCTATAATTACTTCTATATACGTAAATCTATTATATATAAGAGTGTTAGATCTTAATTTAATAATATATATATTATACGCTTCGCTTTATAATTAAACGAAAGTTTCTCTAACCTTACTCTATCTTTAGAGACTAAAGCTCTATATACTACTATATACCTTTATATTAATAGCTTATTATATACGTTCTTAATTATAATTATTCTATCCTAGTTATAGCCTATAGAGTACTTATAATAACTAGTATTCCTCCCCCTAGGTAAGTAGGCTCTATACCTACTTATATCTAGCGCTAACGTAATACTAAGGTAGTAGGCGACTAGCCTAAAGAAGAGGAGATAGTTAATAAGGAGATAGCTTGTCTTAAGAAAGAGTAGGTAGTACTAGATAAGGAGTAACGCCTCTATACTCTCTAAGTAGATATAGCGCGCTATAAGCGCCTATAAGTAGCGGGTTTCTAGGCTATAGAGATAGTAATAATATTATCTATATAGTCTACTAACCCGCCTATAATACCTATATATAGCTTAGGTAGCCTATACCTTAAACCTTTATTAAAGTTCTCTAGTAAAATACTAAAGAAAGTAAGAACCTTTATCTACTATTTAGAAAAGATATTCGCGTTATTAGGCTAGGCCTATAGTAATATATATACGTAGATTATATACGTAAGTATATTCCTTAAAGGAGATACCTTAGAGACCTAGTATAATAAGTATAAAGTCTCGAACCTAGCGCTAGACTATACCTAGGAGATGTTTTACTAGGAGATAGTAGACGTAGTTAAAGATCCTACTAATTATAGGCTTACTATCGCCTAATAGTATAAGAGCGCTAAGTAGGATAAAAAGTAGAGTACCTTGTCCTTTACTATATATTTAGCTATACTAGAAGAATAAATAGAACTTTATACGCCTACGTAATATATATAATACTTACTTATAAAGCTATATAATACCCTAGGGGAGGCTATTATAGTCTACTACTAAGCGCTAAAGACCTAAGATAAATTAATCTCTCTAGTAACCTAGATAAAGTAAGTAGGAGTAAGAAGCTTACGTATAGTATATAAGTATACTACTAGTAGACCTTATAACTAATAGGACTATAAGAAGCCTAATAAGAGTAATAGTAAGAAGTCTAGAGGAGATTCCTAGAAGCTACTACTACCTCTACCTACTAAGAGTTATAGTAGAGTAGCTAATAAGAATAATAACTATTATAACTATAGTAAACCTAGCTAATTATATGCTAAAGAAGGAGACAATAGCCTCTACTTATAAGGTAGAGGTAGTAGAGCCTATAAAGGCCTAATACTACGCCCGAGCCTACTCCCTATATAAGAGGTAGATAGTAGTATATTAGAAAAGAGCTAGATATTAGTCGAGGAGCCCTTCTATAGCCTCGACTATAAGTAAATATACCCTAGGTCTAGACGTAGCCCTAGTATCTATAAAGCGCCTATATAGTATAGTTATTATTATAGAAAGAGATAAAGTTAAGATAAATATATTACTTAATAATTATATAGATATTAATATTATATCTTAAGCTTACGTCTTATAGTATAGCCTTAAGTAAGTTATAAGCGTACCTCTTCCTACTATAGACTTATTCTAGAGGAAGAGAGGCTATTATTATAGCGCGTATTTGCTTAAGATCTAACTAATAGATAATACTAGATATAAGTAGTATATATAGAGTATATTCTTCGCTTTAGAGATACCTAGAGCGCTAGTTTACTAGGGAGGATAAAGGGATGGGGAGGGTATAGCGGGGTTTAAGGAGGAGGGGATAGTGAGGTAGGAGGAAGGCTAGAGGGTAGTTAAATGGAGAGGGGGGGGGTACTAGGGCGGCCTTAGAGGCGCTAGTAAGCTATTATTATATATAGTAATATAAATAAGTAGCGTTATAGTAGTATTTTGCCTATAATATATATACTTAACGCTAGGCGTTTCTATTAGTTACTAAAGACTAAATCTCGCGTATTTATGGTCGCTACTAGTATAATAGTAGGACTAGTACCTCTTCCTAATAAGATTAAGGACTTCGTCGATATATTTACTAAGAAAAAGGATATAGCTAAGCTTAAGCGCGTTAATAGCGTAGAATATACTATTTTATTATAGGATAGTAAGAAGCTACCTTTTTGCTCTCTATATAACCTATTAGAAGTAGAGCTTAAGTTACTTTAGGAGTATCTCGACTAGGCCCTCTAGAATAGCTAGATCTAGCGTAGTACTAGTAAGGTAGGTACTCCTACTCTATTTATCCTTAAGAAGAATAGTACTATATAGTTATATATAGACTACTAAGAGCTAAATATAATCTTAATTAAGGACTAATATCTCTTACCTCTTATAGATAAGATGCTAGCGCGGCTTAGGTAGATAATATAGTTCTCTAAGTTAGACCTTAAGAATATATACTATAGGGTCCTAATTAAAGAAGACGACTACTAGAAGACTATATTCTATATATACTATAGCTATTTCGAGTACTTAGTAATACTATTTAGGCTAGCTAACGGCTCTACGACTTTTTAGGTATATATTAACTAAGCCCTTATAGACTTTATTAATATCTACTATATAGTATATCTAGATAATATTCTAATCTATAGTAACTTATACAAAGAGTATACTTAGTACCTATGCCTAGTATTAGAATAGCTATAGAAATATGCTCTTTATACTAGCTAGAAGAAATATAAGTTCTATACTTACTAACTAGAGTTTCTAGGCTTTGTTATAAATAGCTCTAGCGTGTCGATAGATAAGAGTAAGCTTAGCGTAGTAAGATAGTAGCTAGTACTTAAGACTCTTAAGGAAGTCTAGAGTTTCCTTAGTTTTACTAACTTCTATAGGTAGTTTATTAAGAATTACTTAAGGATAGTAGTACTACTTACTATAATAACTAAAGAGAAGGCTAGCCTATTTCTATAGAGAGAGCCTAAAGATACTATATTTTATACGCTTATAGTAGCCTTTACTACTACTCTAATCCTCTAGTATTATAACCTTAAGCTCCTAATTAAGATAGAGATAGATACCTCTAAGTTCGCCTTAGGTAGTATCCTCTCCTAGCTCTTTATAGGCGAGAGTACTACTTATTAGCATTCTATTATCTTCTATTCTTAGAAGCTTACTCTAATAGAATAGAACTATAAGACCTATAATTAGGAGCTACTAGTAATTGTCGAATACTTTAAGATATAGCGCTACTACTTTAAAAGCGCGCTATAGATAATTAGTATATTATTATAATAAGGCCTTATATATATATATAAGGACTATATAAATAAGGTAGAGTTATAGCGGAGATAATAGACCCCTATCTATATAGATTAGTAATCTTAGAGAAAGAAGAGATCTCTCCTCTTAAGAGGAACTCTCTCTTATAGAAGAACCTCCCTTCTCTTCGACTCCTATCTAACTAGAAGTAGGTCCGATAGAGAATCTAATTCCTTCTAACTACCTATAGTCCGTAGAAAGTAAGGGGTAGAGGACCTTCTTTCTATGCTACTAGTAGACCGCCTCTAGTATAGTAAGATCCTTCTTTCTACTAAACTACTAGTAGACTATAGGTAGTATATATATATATTAACTCCTTATAGACCGCCTATAGTATAGACCTAGAGGACCCTCTAAGCCTAAGTCTTATAGGCGCCCTCTTCTTAAGCTAACATCCTAATAGTAAGGTATTATAACTTATATCGCGTATCTTACTCTATATACTATTATAAATATAGAATAGAATTTTATAGAAGGTCTACTATAGTAACTAGCCTAAATAGGTAGTTACGCGTTATTTTAGTAATACTTTAGTACTAAATTACTAGCGTTAATATTAGATTTTTCTCTTTAGTTAATTACTAACTACTCTTTTACTAAGTATTCTTCCTCTAAAATCTTTCTATTAAAGTCCTATAACTATGTATAGTCTATAATTAACTTCTTTACTTATATAACCTCCTACGATCTATCTATAATACTAGGCTTCTATAGTAGTAGTACTACTATTATTAGTACGTATATAACTAATATTAGTACTAATAAGATATACTAATTCTATACTATAGCTCTATATAATAATACTCCTATCCTATATATCTTCTATATAACCTATACTAAAAGCGTCGCTATTAGCTACCTATATAAGAAGCTAGACAACTATACCTATAGTTACTATACTAAGGGTAAGAAAGGCTTTTATAAGATTATAAGTTATCTACTTGTAGTTTTAACTACCTATAGTCTATAGGTAGTAGCTAATTATTCTAGATCTTCCTTCCTCTATAAGGCCGCCTTAATAAGGTCTATAATATATATATAAGGGAATACTAGGAGAGAATAGAATGTTCTCTATTATAGTAGCAAGCTTACTTAATTAGTATTTGAATTCCGCTTATTATATATTATATATATATTTTGTATAATATATAACGCGTATTTTTTATTTAATATATATTACGCGTATTTCTTATTTAATATAGGTTACGTATATTTCTTATTTAACGTATATTTATTATTTAATATATATTACGCGTATTTCGAGTATTCTTGTTTAATATATATCCTATAGGCTTATATATAGCTAGCTATAAATACTAAGGTTATAGAATATATTAATTATAGGACTATATATACTAAGCAATTTTAACTATATATTACTTAGTAGGCGCTAACCTTATTAATTAAAGGAAGTTATATAGCGAAGCTACTAAGTCAACTTTACTATATGTTTATAATAGTAAATAGCTATTTAACTTATAAATTCCTTATTAAACGCCTATTTAATCTAGTGCCTTTATATATTATACAATCTATTTATATTATTATAGACTATAGTAGACGTTATATTAAACAGATATTTACTATATAGGCCTTATATAGTAAAGGTAAGTCTTATAATAATATTACTACTATTATAAATAGTACGAGCGCTTAATGTTATTTACTACTTTACGCGCTCCTTATTAAAAAATAATAGTAAGCGCGATAGTAGTATATAGTAGATAGTATATAAAAAGGACAAAGATAGCTACTATCTTTATCCCTTAGACATCTTACTACTATAATATCTACCGCCTCGCTTATAATTATATTAATTACTACTATTATAATAATGTCTTTCGATTGTAGTAGATTCGCTTAAAGCTATCGACTCCGCGCTAGCGTAGGTTATAGCCTCCTACTAATATTCTCTATTAGCGAAGTATATACTAATTATACTCCTTATAAACTATCTTACTAACTATATTATAGAATACTATAAGACTTAGGCTAAGGGGGTCCTTTAGGTCTATACTATAGGCGGTCTATAAGAGGTTAATATATATATATACTACCTATAGTCCGCTAGTAGTTTAGCCGAAGGAAGGGTCTTACTATACTAGAGGTAGTCCGCTAGCGGCCCTAAGAGGTAGTTCTTTACCCCTTACCTCCTACAGACTATAGGTAGTTAAGAAGGAATTAGATTCTCTATTAGACCTATTTCTAGTTAGACGGGAGTCGAAGAGAGGGGAGATTCTTCTATAAGAGAGGGTTCCTCTCGAGAAGAGAGATCTCTTCCTTCTCTAAGATTACTAATCTATATAGATAGGGGTCTATTATCTCCGCTATAACCTCTATCTTATTAATATAGTCCCTATATACGTATAAGGCCTTATTATAGAGTAATCTTTATACCCGTTTCGGGGTAGTAGCTCTAATAGCTCCCTTTACTCGATCTTAGCCTTCGCCTATAGGTCTAGAAGGATAAGGTCCTACTAGTCTATTAAGGTAGAGTAGATTTATTAAAGAGATCGAGGGAGAAGACGAGTAGGTATATAACTAATTACTTAGTTAGTAAAGTTAGCCTAAAGAAGGCGATAAGTAATAAGAAGGTAGAGAGGAGACGGGAGGCCTTAATTAAAGAGACGCTAAGGAATTAGTCTATAGATAGGTTTGTATACTTTAGGATTATAGGTAGGAACTCTAGCTCTAAGCTAATATTACTTGCCTATAGGTTAAGTTATAGGACTACTATAGCTAGAAGCGGACTACTAATAGACTACTAATAGGTAGATACTCTTTAGCGAAGCGGACTATTAAGGAGCTACCTAATTATAGAAGGAAGAATTTTAAGTAGTTAGAAGACTTTATTCTTAATTATAAGATCGCCTTC
>JAHESH010000142.1:0-84105 GCA_020826765.1 Teratosphaeria viscida
TAAACTCTTTAAGAAGCGCGATAGCGAACCTTTAACGAACGTCGCTATACCTAAGATTATACCTAATAGCGAAGAGCTATAGGAAGTCGAAAGAATCTTAGATAAGCGCGTAAGGAAGAGTAAGAGAGAATACCTATTATAATAGAGGAATTACAATAAGTATAATAATATATAGTAAAGCGTAGAGAGCTTCGAGGAGATAGATAAGCTTTTAAAGGAATAGTAGGAGTCTTCGTCGAACTATAGGTAGATAGAGATAAGAAAGAGTAGTAAGTAATATTAAAATAATGCTTTTTATTCTTCTCTATCTTACCCTCTAAAAACCTAATACTATACTAATATAACGAGATAGGTATACTAGTCTATCGCTAGTAAAACAAGCTACTAACTATAGGCGGACTACTACTACTTCGACGCCTTATATATCTCGCTCTTAATACTCTCTACTCTTATATACCGAAGCTAAAGTACCGCGCCGCTAATATAGTAGTAGTAGTACCTATAGCTAAAGTAGTAGCAAAGACTATAGTAGTATATAGCGTACTAGAGACCTACGCTATACTAAGAGTAGTATTATTAGCTAGCGCGGCTATAAGTAGACCTATAATTAAAGCAATTACTATAAGTAGGCTAGAGGAAGTCTTAAGTAAGGCTAGGTTAGTTATAGTAGAAGCTATATTAAGAGAGCGCTTATAGTACTTATAAAGGCGATAGGTACTAATAGGAGTTATTAATATGCTATATATCGAATATACCTACGTTATTAGATAAAAGTAGGATATTACTCTATACTAGATCGAGGATAGTAATAGTATATCTCTTATCCTTTATAGAGGACTTATATAGGACGTCGCGTATAAAGTTATTATTACTAGTAGGGTTACCTAACTACTTATTACTAGAGATCTCGATAATAGCCTTCTTAGTAGAGGCGTAAGACTTCTTTAGTAGTATATTATTACTAGCTATTAGCTATATTAAAATCTTTTTCGCCTTACTACTAGATAGGTTATAGACCTAGTTTAGGGTATAGCCTACCTTAAATAGCGTCTTAGCTTAACTAGACTACTAGTAGGTATAATAGGTAGAGCGAGAGGTATAGTCTAGTAAGAGACTATACTCCTAGCGCCTATAGCTCTTAGATAGTATATTATTAATATATGCTACCTTCTTTAGCTTACTAGCGCTAGTAATCCTAGTTAGCTTATAGGCGGCAGCCCTAAAGTAGTTAATAAGGTTAATATACTCTACCTCTATATTAGAGTTAGTAGAGTCGTTACTATTATATATACCTAGCTTGTTACTAGTATTAAGTATAACTAGGTTATACTTACGACTACTACTAGAGTAATAGTATAGGCGAGGATAAGAACTACTAGAGATCCTTATATAGAATAGGCGGCTAGAAGGAGTATTAGCTACTAGAGTAGCGCGTCTATAAGAGGTAGTAGATTAAATGTTACCTATATCCTATAACGGACTATTAGTAAGAGAGATATATATTATACTATAGGTAGTCTACTTATAGCTATATTACCTATTATCTATATTATAATAGGAGTTAGCTTAATATTAGTATTCTACTTATAGCGCCTCTTCTTATTCTTAATACGATAGTACTCCTTATTAGTATATAGGTAGTAGTTAGAACGTAAGTAGTACTCTACCTTATACTTAATATTCTACTTATAAGTAGCTATTACTTAGTTAAGGGTTAGCTATACGTAGCGAAGCTTAATATTAGCTACTAATATAACTCTATTATTACGGACTATATCTATATTACTAATATTAACGCCGCGCTACTTATAGAGCTTAATATATATAATATATATATTATAGACCTTATTAAGGCGGCCTTAGAGAGGAGGGAAGATCTATATCTATTAGCTACTACCTATAGACTATAGGTAGTTAAAACTATAAGTAGATAACTTATAATCTTATAGAAGCTCTTCTTACTTTTAGTATAGTAGCTATAGGTATAGTCGTCGGGCTTCTTATATAGGCGACTAATAGCGACGCTCTTAGTATATATTATATAGAAGATAAAGAGAATAGGTATATTATTCTAGAGGGCTATAGTATAAAATTAGTATATCTTATTAGTACTAATATTAGTTATATACGTACTAATAATAGTAGTGCCGCTACTATAGAAGCCTAGTATTATAGATAGATTAGAAGGAGGTTATATAGGTAGAGAAGTTAATTATAGACCGTACGTAGTTATAGGACTTTAATAAAAAGATCTTAGAGGGAGAGTACTTAGTAGAAGAGTAGTTAGCAATTAACTAAAGAAAAAAATCTAATATTAACGCTAGTAATTCGGCGCTAAAGTATTACTATAATAACGCGTAACTACTTATTTAGGCTAGTTACTATAGTAGACGTTCTATAAAGTTCTATTCTATATTTATAATAGTATATAGAGTAAGACACGCGATATAAGTTACGACATCTTACTATTAGGACGTTAGTATAGAAAGGGGGCGTCTATAAGACTCGGGCTTAGAGGGTCCTTTAGGTCTATACTATAGGCGGTCTATAAGGGGTTAATATATATATATATACTACCTATAGTCCGCTAGTAGTCTAGTAGAAAGAAGGATCTTACTATACTATAGGTAGTCTACCTATAGCTCTAAGAGGTAGTCTCTTACTCCTTATCTCCTATAGACTATAGGTAGTTAAAAGAGATTAGATTCTCTGTCGGACCTACCTCTAGTATAAGAGGAGCTAGATAGAAGTCTAAGGGAAGGGAGGTTCTTCTATAAGAGAGAGTTCCTCTTAGAGAGGGGAATCTCTCTTCCTTCTCTAAGATTACTAATCCTTATAGATAGGGGTCTATTATCTCCGCTATAATCCTACCTTATTTATATAGTCCCTATATACGTATAAGGCCTCTTTATAAGAGTTATCCTAGTACTACTTATTAGTATTTACTAGCTTATATATATAATTTCTAAATATAAACTATAAATACCTTCCTTCTAATTTAGTTACTTATAGTATTATTCTAATACTCTAGCTTAAGGAGCTCTAATTAGCACTCTAACTAATAGCGCTCTAACTAGAAGCGCTCTAACTAATAGAGCTCTAACTAGCACTCTAACTATACTAACTAGTAGAGTCCTTACTAAGGTATATATTACTTATCCTAGATACTAATATGTCGGACTTCGACTATAACCTCTAGGCGCGAGGAGGCGCCTATCGAATAGCTAATAAAAGGGGAGGTAGTTACGTTATAGCCTCTATAGACTAAGTTATAGCCTCTCTAACCCTTAGAATCCCGCTATTTATAATTGCTATCCTTAGGCTAGCTAGAAGGGAGGCCTTCTAATCTAGTAGCTATATAACCTTCTTCGATATAAGTAGTTGTATTACCTACTTAAACTAGAGCTTATAGTTCTCTTAAGTAAGAGTAGAGACCTTCTTCTAGTCCTTAGTAGAATCTATAGTAAAAATAATTAAAAACAAATAAATAAGTAAACAAAAGTTAAGTAAGAGATAAACGAAGTAGTAGTTTTAAGTCGAATCTAGTATAGTTTTTCCTAAGGTTACTTCAAACTTTAACTATATCTAGGCGGTTACTAGGCGCTTTTATAACTTATATGTGCCTTAGGAGCTCTCTAATCGGTCCTCTAACTAGCTCTAGTCTTCCTATATAGTATAGTAGTAGCCTCGAGTCTACCTTTAATTAATTAATAGATTAAGAACACTCTTCTAACAAATTCGACTCCTAGCTATAGGCAAAGCCTAGGCTTATAACCTATTAAATTAAGATCCGACACTCTAATAGGCAATAGATTTACGTATATAGAAGTAGCTATAAGAGGAATATATTATATTAGGAAAGGATTATATATAAGTATAGATAAAGTAGTAAACGTATATTATTTAAGAAGAGGAATTGTCTCTTCTCTCTCCTCCTTAAATACTCCTACTAGCGCTAAGCTTATAGGGCCTTAGTTCGAAGACTAGTAAGTTATAATCTAGTATAACTCTCCTTACTCTAACTTAGGTAGAAAGGTATAAGACTATCCTTTACCTTTATAATAGAAGTAGATATAGAGGTATTATTATAAGAAGCTCGATAGGGAGATAGAGTAGTATATACTATCGTAATATATCTACCTCTCTAGTAGCCTAGTTTCTCCTTTACCTACTCTTACTAAAACCTTATTCTAAGGCCTCCTATATATTACGACCTTTCTAACTCTTATAGCGCTTCCGCTAGTAACCGACTACTCTTTCTATACCTAGTACTCGAGCCTACAATCTGCTATATTATCTTTATAGACATCTACTAGCTATAGTAGGTAGTCTTATAATATTTAGTTCTAACTCTTATAGCGCTTACGCTAGTAATTAACTACTCTTTCTATACCTAGTACTCGAGCTTATAATCTGCTATATTATCTTTCTAGACGTCTACTAGCTATAGTAGGTAGTCTTATAATATTAACTCTACTAGCGATCTAACTCTAGTTATATAACTTAAGGTATTATAGTATTAATAATAGTATCGACCTATTTACTATATTACCTACTACGCTAGTCGACCTAAGTTATAATTATAAACGTATAGTAAGATAGACTACTATAAGAGTAGTAGTATAAAATTCTTTAGGCTTTATTATAAATACTACGAGTCTTATAATAGTATAGTATATAATAGCAATTATAACTAATAGCGAGAATATTAGTATTAACGTATCTAATAGCCTAATAAACTAGACTATTAGCTCTACTATTCTTACTAATAATACCTTTATATTAACTTCTAGTATTAAGAAGCTTTCCTAGAATATAATAACGTACCTACTTAAGTAGTCCTCTCTACTTATAAAGCGCCTAGGTATTATCTTCTTATATAGCCTAGTCTTAGTAATTGCCTCCTTTAGTATTAGTATAATAGTAGGCTCCTCTGCTCTAGTCTTCTTAAGCTACTTTAGGTCCTTACTATCTCTATTAATATTAGACAGACTAAAAAGACTCTTCTAGAAGATCTAACTATAGTAGAAATACTATAAGTACTATCCGATACTATATAATAAGCTTGCTAGTACTACTAATAATATCGAGGAGAGTATATACTTAGCCTTCTCGACTTCCTACCTTAGCTTACCTATAGCCTTAGCGTTCTTAGTAATATCTATATCGTACTTCTTATTATACTACTTAATAAAGTAGTCTACAACTCTCTAGTCGAAATCCTTACCTCTAAAGTATATATTACTAGCTGTAGCCTATATCTTAAAGATACTCTAGTCGATAGTTAGGATAGGAATATCGAATGTACCTATATATACCTATAATAGCTAGCCGCGAATATAGTTCTTACTATTTAAGCTACGTACTTAGATCTAACAACTATAAAGCTCCTTCTAGCTATTACTATAACACTTATAATTTTTTTCCTTCCTATTACTATAGGACGAGATTAGATATATCGTATACCTTACTTATACTTATTATATACTAATACCTATCCTTCTAGCAACTAGGCTTGTAGTAAAAGCAAATAAGAGCTTATAGAAGCTATAGTACGTCGTATATACCTAGATCTTTATTAGGCCTACTACCTACTTATTTCTAGCTAATAGGAGTCGTAGTTACTATATATATCTTAGCTAGATAAGCGATTCTAACGACCTAGAAGCTCTTAGGCCTTACTTATATTAGTATAATTAATAGTATAGTCTATAGTAGTAGTAGGTTTAGTAGCATAGTACTTAATTAGATCTTATACTACCCGAGATCTTATATATATACTAAAATCTCGTACCTAGGTCGAGATTTTGTACTTATACTAAGATCTTATACTTATATAAGATCCTATACTTATGCCGAGATCTCGTACTTATACTAAGATCTTATACTCGATCCTATACTTATATAAAGATCTTATATATCTATAAATACAAGGACTATTAGAATATACTCTATATTAGTATACTTCTACTCGACTATCTATTAGCTTATCGAGGATCTCTCCTTAACCTTACTATTATATATAAATACTCGGCATAGTCGTACTATTAGCTATAATAGCCTTATTTCTCGCGACGTCCTTTGTCTTCTTATTAGATAGAAGGCGAACTCTTTTAAAATCTAGCTATAAGTATCGAACCTAGGCTAGATAGCCTAGTCTTATATCTATCTTAGAGGTAAGTCGACTCTAGTAGATATTCTACCTACTATAATAGATAACGCTAGCGTTCTTATAAGACTATACTCGATTTCTTTATATTCGTAATAGCCTCTTCTAGCTACTCTTTAGAGAAGTTAGTATAATCCTATACTTACTAGGAAGACTATAGTATTCTAAAGCTATACTATCTAGCTAATCTAAGCTAGAAGAAAGCTATATTAGATAGGCGAACTTATATAAGATCTATTACTACTTTATTAACTAAGAGTGTTACTTAGATATACTTCGAGGCTTTATACTTATATATTATAGCCTAGTTAGTAAGTTACTATAACTTACGCTTTCTAGATACTAGAAGCTACTACAAATAAAAAGGTTGTAATAGTACTACTATATAGGACCTTTTAAGTAGGAACGTAGTATAGCGTACGTATTACTTCCTATTAATAGGACTTCTAGTCTTTAAGCTTAGTAAGCTCTAGTAGTATAATAATAAGGATAACTACTACTATATTAAAGCTATCTCTTAACCTTTAAGATAATATTCTATTACTTATAATAGAAGCTAGGTTGTAGCGTATAGTTATTATAGCTTACTACTCTTTCTTTAGCTCTACTATAATATGTAGGACTAAAACCTCTTCTACCTAGTCGATATTATCTATTTAGGAATCTATATCGATATAGTTAGTATATACGCTTTAGTATCTATTATCTAGAGATCTTTACTATTTGTCTAAGGCTTAAGTAATAGTTTAGTAAGAAGAGCCTTTTCTTCTCCTCTTTAGTATCTATATTATAAGTAAGAGAAGACTTCGACTTCTAGGAGCCCTACTTAGGAGTTTCAATCGCGCTATAATCTCCTAGAGCTATATATCTCGACGCCTCTATTAGTAAGCGACAATATTAAGTAGAATCTTACTCTAGTAGTTAATATAATATAGTAGAGGCAGAAAACTTTAACTATAGCTATTAAAGGAGCTATATAGTAAGGTCGAGTACTATAGAGAGGTTATAACATACCTACTAAATAGCGACATATATAGACTAAGATTAGTAGGTAGCTATAGCTCCCTAATAACGAAATTAGAGATAAATATAGCTTTTTAAGATAGGATATAAGAGACAAGGATAATACTAATAGGAAGGATTTATAGAAGCTTTATAGAGTAAGTATTAAGGGACTAGCTCTTATAGCGCTATATTTATAGAGACTAGAGTAAAGCGCGGAAGTACTTAATAGTTTATATACCAACTTATAGGCATTTTATAATAGGAAGTAAAAGACTTTAGGCTTATTAGTATTAAGAGACTTTAAAAGAGTTACAAAAAGCTTCCTCTTATATTTCTAGAGAGTTATAGAATAAACTTGAACATACTAAGAGTCTAGAAGACTTAGGACAGATAAAGTACTAAGTAATAAGGCGGATTATTTCTAGATATATCCTCGAAGCTTACTCTATTATTCTAACTCTCGAAACCTTTCTCTTAGACTTTTACTTCTAGCTTCGAGATTATTAAGTTCTACGACTTGCTATAAGATAGATCTTACTAATATTCGGGAATTATAGCAATTCCTATACATCTATAGTACTATAGTAAAGCTAAGCTATATACTAGACTAAAGTATATACTAGGCCAAAATATATACTAGACTAAAGAAACACTTTCTAGCCTACTTAGTTAAGATTATAGTAGTAGCTATAGAAGTTAAGTAGCTTTAGAATATATATCCTTGTCTTAAGATCTAGCCTCTAGCTTAGAGGCGCTCCGACCTTCCTTAGATAATATAGCTATAATTAGAAGTTACCTAATGTCTTATAAGTTTAGCTTCTAGAATCGATTTTATAGTATGCTATTATCTATAGAGATAGGATGTCTAAGATATATAGGCCTTAAGCTATAAGTAAAGATAGCTATTATATAGTAAGAAGAAGTAGTACTAAGTTATACTAGAGTCTGTCTAGAATAACTAATATATAAGCCTCGACCTAGTAGTACGATCTAACTACTAAGGTCTCGAATATAGGCGCTAGCTAATACTAGATAGTCGAGCTAGAAGCTTAGATAGCTAGGCTAGTAAGCTAAGCTATATATAATATATATATATGTATATTATATACTTTACTTTATAACTAAACAAAGGTAGTAATTAGTTTCTAACCTTATTCTATTATTAGAGACTAAGGCTCTATACGCTACTATATACCTTTATATTAATAGCTTATTATATACGTTCTTAATTCTAATTATTCTAGCCTAGTTATAGCCTATAGAATACTTATAATAACTAGTATCCCCTCCTCTAGCTTAGTAGGCTCTATACCTACTTATATGTAGCGCTAACATAATACTAAGGCTATAAGCGACTAGCTCGAAGTAAGAGAAATAGTTAATAAAGAGATAGCTTATCTTAAGTAAGGGTAGGTAGCGCTAGATAAGAAGTAACGCCTCTATAACTTCTAAGTAGATATATCGTATTATAAGCGCTTATAGGTAGTAGGTTTCTAGGCTATAGAAGTAGTAACTATATTCTCGATATAGTCTGCTAACCTACCTACTATACCTATATATAGCTTAGATAGCCTATATCTCGAACCTATATTAAAGTTCTCTAATAAGACGCTAAAGGAAGTAAGAACCTTTATTTACTATCTAGAGAAGATATTTATATTATTAGGCTAGGCCTATAGTAATACGTACGCGTAGATTATATACGTAAGTATATTCCTTAAAGGAGATACCTTAGAGACCTAGTATAATAAGTATAAGGTCTCGAAGCTAGCGCTAGGCTATAGCTATAAGATATTTTACTAGGAGATAGTAGACGTAGTCGAGGATCCTACTAATTATAGGCTTACTATTACCTAATAGTATAAGAGCGCTAAGTAGAGCGAAAAGTAGAGTGCCTTATTCTTTACTATATATTTAGCTATACTAGAAGAATAAATAGAACTCTATACGCCTATATAAGATATATAATACTTACTTATAAAGCTACGTAATATCCTAGGTAAGGCTATTATACTCTACTATTAAGCGCTAAAGACTTACGACGAATTAATCTTTCTAGGAACCTAGATTAAGTAAGTAGGAGTAAGAGGCTTATATATAGGGTATAAGTATATTACTAGTAAACCTTATAACTAATAAGACTATAAGAAGCCTAATAAGAGTAATAGTAAGAAGCCTAGAGGAGATTCCTAGAAGCTACTACTACTTCTACCTACTAGAAGTAGTAGTAGAGTAGCTAATAAGAATAATAACTATTATAACTATAGTAAACCTAGCTATTAAGTATAGGATTATTATATACTAAAGAAGGAGATAATAGCTTATACTTATAAGATAGAGGTAGTAGAGCCTATAAAGGCTTAACGCTATATCTAAGCCTCCTTACTATATAAGAGATAGGTAGTAATATATTAAGTAAGGACTAGTTATTAGTAAAAGAGCCTTTCTATAGCCTCGACTATAAGCGAATATACTCTAGGTCTAGACCTAGCTCTAGTAGCTATAAAGCGCTAATATAGCGTAGTTATTATTATAGAAAGAGACAAAGTTAAGATAGATATATTACTTAATAATTATATAGATATTAATATTATATCTTAAGCTTACGTCTTATAGTATAGGCTTAAGTAAGTCGTAAGCGTGCCTCTTCCTACTATAAATTCGTTCTAGAGGAAGAGAGGCTATTATTATAGCGCGTATTAGCTTAAGATCTAACTAGTAGATAGTACTAGATATAAGAAGTATACGTAGGGTATATTCTTCGCCTTAGATATACCTAGAGCGCTAGTTTTACTAAGGTAGCCTTAGAAGCGCGTATAGGCTATTATTATATATAGTAATATAGATAAGTAGCGTTATAGTAGCATATTATTTATAATATATATACTTAATACTAAGCGTTTCTATTAGTTACTAAAGACCGAATCTTATATATTTATAGTTGCTACTAATATAATAATATAATAGTAGGAATAGTATCTCTTCCTAATAAGGTTGAAAACTTTGCTAATAGACTTACTAATAAAAAGGACAAAGCTAAGCTAAAGTATATTAATAGCGTAGAGTATACTATTATATTATAAGATAGTAAGAAGCTACCTTTTTGCTCTCTATATAATCTCTTAGGAGTATAGCTTAAGCTACTTTAAGAATATCTCGATTAGGCTCTTTAGAATAGTTAGATCTAGTATAGTACTAGTAAGGTAGGTACTCCTATTCTATTTATTCCTAAGAAGGATAGTACTATAAAGTTATACGTAGATTACTAAGGGCTAAATAAGATCTTAATAAAGGACAAATACCCCTTACTTCTTATAGATAAGATACTTATATAGCTTAGGTAGGTAGTATAGTTCTCTAAGTTAGACCTAAAGGATATATACTATAGGACTTCTTATTAGACTAAGACTATTATCTATTTAGCTAGCTATTCTAATATCTCTTATCCTACTAGTTATAGCACGCTACCTAGTATAACTCTAAGCTACCTAGCTAGTATTATCTATCCTTCTAGTCGTAGTTTGCTCGTAGCTCTATATCTTACATAGCTTATACTAGTATATCTATCCGAGTCTATAGGAATACTAGTAGTAATCCTCTTATAATTAATAATAGCTTTAGTACTAGTTAGGTAGATTTGTTACATTAATTAGGTTTATTACGTCTATTAGTAGCCTCTATCCTATATATCGATCTAGTTAGTAATAGTAGATCTGCTAATACCTCTTATTATTCTTAAGGTCTTCGCGAGGATAATATACTAGTCTATTACCCTCCTATTTCTAGTCGCCTAGTAGGTATACTAACGCTCGAGAGTCTTTATATTAGTTACTAATAGGATACGCCTACTCTAACTATAACTACTATTCTATTAACCTTTACTTCTACTAGTCTACCTAGCTTATACTGCTATCGCCTAATTATCTATACTTTATAGGCGCTAATTTCTAAGACTTATCCTATTCCTTAGTTATCGACTTGTTATACTTTAGGTATCTATACTTCGAGTAGTAGTTAGCGCTCGAGTAGTAGTTATTCTTCGGGTAGCTTAACTATATCCTATAATATAATTAAAGCTACTTTTACTATAGGTATATATACTACTAGAAATACTCTAAATATATCGAGCCCGATATAGAGTATAACTACTTTTAGTTATCTACTAGTAGTTAAGACTCTATCGAGGCTACCTTAGGTCCTATTTAGCTCTTAGACCTATAGCTTTACTAATAAGAGCTCTATTCTCCTATTAGTTAAGATAGAGATAGCTATATTACTATCGCCTAAGCTTAAGGTTATACCTACTTATTGTTATCTAATAGCTAGCTGTTCTAATAACCTACTAGGTTACCTAAGAGAGCTAGGTCTTAGTTATAAGTTTGCTCCGCCTATATTCTCGAACCTTTATAAGTCTATTATACTACTAGTTCGCTCTAGTATATTAGCTCTATTTAGCTTAACAAATTAGATTAGTACTAGCCCTAGTAGAGTTCCTTAGGTCCTAATTACTTAGTCGGCTACTAGCTTTAGCTTTATATATAACGCTACTAGAACTAAGTATTATATCCTATCTTCTAACTTATATTACTCTTAGAATCGTTAGTTATTAGGTAATACTACCTTTAAGTTAGTAGCTTCTAGAATCTCTTTAATAGAGCTAATAGCTAACTATTACTCGCTCTATCCTATTATTAATAATACGCTAGTACTTAAGTATATTTAGTAGGCGATTAAGTAGTCTTAGTACTATCTAGATTAGTATTAGGCTACTACCTAAGAGATAGAGGATTATTAAGCTATCCTAAACTCTATCTAGGATAGCCTAAATAAGAATTAGATCTTCCCTAGTAGTTATAGTAGTAGTAGTAGTACTTATAGTAATTATAGTTATAGTACTCTAGGTAGTAGTAGAAAACTTTTAGGAGGGGGTGCTACTAGTCCTTCTACCTAATTTCTTGCTTCTAGTAGTAATAGCTATTACTTCTTCTCCTTAGTTATTTCTTTAGTTCCTTTATAATATCGATAGATAAGAATAGCCTAAGATAGTAGGCCCTCCTATAATTATCTTAAGCGGTAGGTTAGCTAGTACTATATTAAGCTAATAACTAGTATCTAGCTTAGTACTATAGAAAGTAATAAAAGGATCTCTTCTCCTTTAATACTAGGCTAGCTAAAGGCCTAGCTATTCTATAAACCTCTCGAATTAGGGTCTATTCTTAGGTTTTATTAGTCTGTCGGCTACTATATTATTAGTATAGATATAACTAATAGAAATTAGTCCTATTTTATAGAGATGTCGCTAGTAATAATAGGCTATATCGATATATTTCGATCTCTTACTAACCTAGGCGTCCTTTACTAGTAAGATTACTATCTAGTTATCTCTTCTAAGATAGACTATAGGCGAACTAATTATAAACTAAGTCTTTTCCTTAATAACTAGGTTGCTAGCGCCTTATTTAATATACTAGCCTATCCTTATATCTCTTAGTATTTAACTAAGAAACTAAGACTACTTTATATATTAGGCTATTACTATATACTCGGCCTCTATTATAGAACTCGCTACTAACTTCTACTTCCCTAAGATACTAGTCCCCCTACTAGCTTAAACATATTCTCTAGTACTAAGATACGATTAGTCTTATCTATTATATAGTCTAAGTCTAAGTATCCTTCTAGGAAGTAGCTCCTACTCTTTAAAGACATAGTACTAAATTTTTTTATTAATCTTATATACTAGCTAAGTTTCTTTAGTCCTTAGCTATAGTACTTTACTAGATCTAATAAGAATTGGCTTAGTCTTCCTAGGGCGAATATAATATCTAGGCGGATTAGGATTCTAGTATATATCTAGCTCCTAATCGCCTCCTAATATTCCTTCTTATTAATCCTTATATTATTAGGCGTTAAATAGCAAATTTCTTTATAAGAATCTAATAGAGACCTTGTAGCTCTTACTCTCTTATACGATATATAGAGTTTGTCTAATACCTTCTTAAAGTAATACTCCTAGTCTAGTCGAAGGGTCCCTACTTTCTAGTCTCGGGTAATTTTGACGTTTAGTAGGTAGCTAGCTTCTCCGAGATCCTTAATCTTAACTACTAATCTAAGATAGTCCTTAAACTAGGAAACGTTAGCTATCTTCTTCGCTCTAATTATACTATTATCTATATATACTAGTAGAATTAGGTTTTTCTTTAAGTAGATAAAAAGACATAAGTCTATCTTACTTTAACTAGAGCCTAGCTTTAATATTTCCTTCTTATATAGCTAGAACTAATCTCGGGCGGCTTATTTTAGTCTATATAGACTCTTTAGTAGTTCTAGGGCCTTACTATTATTAATAATAACTCCTAGTAGTAGTTTTATAAAGATCTACTCCTTTAAAGTCGATTCTATAAAGGTATTATTAATATCTACCTAGTGTAGTTCCTAGTTATCTAGGCAAACTACTACTATAAATAATCTAATAGTATTATGCCTAATAGTTAGAGCAAAAGTATCTTCGAAATTAATCCTATAGATTTAGCTAAAGCCCCTTACTACTAGTTAGGCCTTAAACTTATTAACTAAGCTATTAGTATTATACTTAATATTAAACACCTATTTTAACGTAACTCGATTTATTCCCTTTAGAGGGACTCTTCTTTCGAAAGTATTATTCAAGTCTAATATAATAATTTCCTATATTATAGCTTCCTTCTATAAGTAGCCCTATTCTAGGTTGGCTACTACTTATTCGTACGTAGTTAGTACCTAAATATTCTTATTAGGCCGTATCCTTATACTTACTATAGCTACTATAAGCTCTACTTAATCTTTCCTAGTTAGTATTTAAGTATAAAGAGTAATTAGGTCTTCTTTCTTTACGCTATAGGACTAGTTAAGAGCTATTAATACCTATTCCTCTAGGTCCTCCTCTTTAGCTAGGAACTACGCCTAAAGTGCCTATTAGCTTATATCCTAACTTATATCGATTAGCCTCTCTACTTCTAGTACCTCTTAGATAGTATAGAAATTATTAAGGGCTATTATTACTCGTAGTAGCTTCTACTTCTCCTCCTAGCTATTATTAGTTACTAACTACTTCCTAAGGATAACTATAGACTATAATAGCCTAGTCGGCGCTACTTAGGCTTCTAACAATCTATTATCTAGCGAATAGTCCCTTTTTCTAAGTATTAGTAGAAACGACTTTATTTGCTATAAGATTCTTATTATAGCTCCTACTAGTTTCTAAGCTTCTACTATAACCTAATCTCTTAGAGCCTAATAAGGCATAGGTTCTATAGGTTTTAGTTCTTTATTAGATAAGTCGTAACACTCTATTAGGCTATCTAGTTTAACTACTAGAATCGAGATATAGGTAGCTTTCTTAATTACTAGGCGGTCTAGACGCTCCTTAGTCGTAGTTTAAAGTTTCTTTAGCTTGCTCTTTCCCTTTTGTTTAGGTATAGAACTTATAGCATGCTTCGAAGTAAATCCTAGCTATAAATCGCCCCTCTAGATATCTTCGAAGAATTATAAGGAGCGATAGTTCTATACTATCTTTATATTAGATAACTACACTTTATATATTTTTATAGTATTTTCGACGTATCCTATAAAAATGCTAGGCCTTCCTCGATCTATAAGCTTATCCTTAAGAGTATTCTTTAATAAAAATAAAGGTTCTATATATATAATAATCTTATACCTCTAGACCTATACGTAATTTACTAATAGGGCCTAGCTAGACTAAGCTTCTTCTTATAATAATAGCTCGCTATTAAGCTTAACTCCTTTTCGATTCTTAATATAAAGAGTTATCTTAAAGAATTTAGGATAGAAATCTACTAGTAAGCAAGCTACTAATAATTACGCCTATATAGTATTCTTATAATCCTAGATATGTTTCTTAGCTACCCTATTTATTAGGGAGTTATAGGCCTTATTTAGCTATAGGTCGAATCTAAAGTTAGTCTCCTACTAGTAGAAGAGTATTAGTAGTTCTAGCGTATTATTAGATTAGCTAGCTTATAGTTTTAAACCTATCTATAAGTCGACCTTCTTCTACTATTTGTCTATAGTAGCTAGAGTATCTAATTTCGTCTTTAGTAGATAACCCTATAACTTTCTTAAGAAATTGTCTATAATTATAAGGAAAAGCTTAACCCCTAGGATTAACTTAGGTAGTAGACTATAGATGTCGACTAATATTAGCTCGAGAACCGAGCGTTTATAGTTAGTCGCCTTTCTCTAAACTCTTCGAAGATTTAAAGAGGTATAGACCTTATACTAATATCCTTTTTATTATCTAATTCTAATAGTTCTATACTACTATCGGATAGATCTAAACTAGATTCTAAGGTCTTAGTATTAGCTAAATATACTTTACCTTTCTAACTAGAGAACTTTTTCTTTCCTACTAGTTAGTCCTTCTTAGACTTAGTGTTCTTACTTACCTTATCCTAGAGGGGGTGCTTCTTTCCTACTAGCTGAAGGTCCTAGATTTTCTTTCCTAGTAACTAGACCTTATTATTCGAGTTTCTTCTCTTCTAGGGTAGGCTAGTTCTCTGATATTTCCTAACTATTTTGCCTTAAATCGTCCTCTAGGCTAATTTTAGTACTAGATAGTCTCTAAAGAAGTAACTAGGCTTACTATATAGGAGGTAGTTATCTCCCTTCTCTAGTCGAGCTACTAATACTATTTTAGGCCTCGTCTACCTCGCTTCTTCTTCTATTAAGATACTAAGGATCTAGTTAGTATTAGTTATCCTATTTAGATTAATTACTAACCTAACTTATTTAAAGTAATTAGGTAGAGCTAATATTAGTCGCTAAATAGCTTCTTCCTCGTTATATATTCTCTTAAGATATAGCTTAATATTTAGGATTTCCTAGATTATTAGTCTAATTTTAGTCTAGGCTTCTTAAACTATTATGTTTTTATCTATTAAGAAGCTATAGTAGCGCTCCTAATACTCTTACGTATTATACTATAGCTTCTTATTATACTTCCTCTTTAGGAGCTCCTAAGCTTTATTTATAGTCTTATATAGTTAAATATACGTCTAATAAGTACCGCTCTATTAAGTATCGGGCGTTAGTATCTACTTTAATATATTCTAGGGCATCCTATCTTAGTAGAATCTATCTCCTTCTCTTATATTTAAACGGAATACTAGATAACTAGGATATACTAGGTATTAACTAGCCTATTATTAACTAACTATCGTTTTAGCTTCTATCTTCTATATTTCTAAGCTTAGACTCTTATCTTACCTTCCTAGCTCTCGACGACTTAGCTAGCCTTTCCTTACTAAAGATATTAGGCGGATTTGAAATAACTACCTATTTACTAACCTTCGAGCTCTTAGGTAGTACAAACTTCGAGTTAATTATCTATACTAATTCCTTTTTAATTAAGAACTACTTAAGAGCTTAGAACTATTAGCGATAGTTTAGTTAGGTAAGAGTATCTACTAGTTATCTCTTAGTATTAGGCTAAGAGAATAAAGAATCTATTTCTAGAATAGATAAATATAATTACGTAAATAATAAATAGTTTTACTTTTATATTTATATATATAGTTCTCTTAGGTTACTACTAACTGGTCTTAGCTTAGCTACGAGCTACTAGCCGCTTTTACGGCTTATCTATATCTTAAGAGCTTACTCTTAGCTTCTAATATAGTACGGAGATAGCCTCTAGTCTACCCTTAATCGATTAGTAGATTAAGTATACTCTTCTAGACTAACTTATCTCTTCTAGCTATAGGTAGAACCTAGGCTTATAACCTATTAGAACCTAAGGTTAAACAATAGTTAAATTACGCTTTAGAAGTAGTAACTAAAGAGGTATCGACTAGGAACTAAATTCTCTTATAAAGTTGACTATTATCTATATTACCCTAAAGTTAGGTCTTATTCAACTATAAGGCCTAAATATCTAGTCTCCTACTAAGACTATAGGGTTAGCTAATAGCAGCCTAAAGCTATATTAGCCTTAGGCCCTCTCTATACTCGTACTATAATACTAGCTTATAGCTACTATATTTTAATAGTAACTTATATAAAGAGTATACTTAGTATCTACGCTAAGTATTAAAGTAGCTACGAAAATACGCCCTTTATACTAGCTAGAAGAAATATAAGTTCTATACTTATTAACTAGAGTTTCTAGGCTTTATTATTAATAGTTCTAGTATAGCGATAGATAAGAGTAAGCTTAGCGTAGTTAAGGAGTAGCTAGTACCTAAGACTTTTAAGGAAGTCTAGAGTTTCTTTAGCTTCGCTAACTTCTATAGGCGGTTTATTAAGAACTACTCTAGAATAGTAGTATTACTTACTATAATAACTAAAGGGAAGGGTAGTCTATTCCTATAGGGAGAGCCTAAAGAAGCTACGTTTTATATATTTATAGTAGTCTTTACTACTACTCTAATTCTCTAGTATTATAGGTCTAAGCTTCTAATTAAGAGAGAGATAGATACCTCTAGGTTCGCCTTAGGTAGTATCCTCTCCTAGCTTTTTATAGGCGAGGATACTACTTATTAGCATCCTATTACCTTCTACTCTTAGAAGCTTATTCTAGTAGAATAGAACTATAAGACCTATAATTAAGAGCTACTAGTAATTATTAAGTACTTTAAGATATAGCGCTATTATCTTAAAGGCGTATTATAAGTAATTTGCGTATTATCTTACTATAATAACCTTTATAGTTTTATAGGCGTAAAGTAGCTAAATAGCTACTAGGCTTAGTAGACTATATATTTATTAAGGTTCGATTTCGCTATTAAGTATAATAAGAGGACTAATAACCTAGCTAATAAACCTTCTCGCTATATAGACTATATACCTACTATATAAGTAGTAAATATACTTCCTCTAATTCTAAGGAATAAGCTATTATTCTAGAGATAAGAAGGTAGGTAGACTAATAACTCTATTATAGATTATATTTTAATTATATATATAGTAGGCTAGGAGTAGAGAGCTTCTACTCTAGTCTAAGAAGAGTTAACCTATAGTAGCGCTACTAGCCTTTATTTATAAAGTAGTAACCTAGGAGGAGTCTCTAATAGGTAGCGTCTTAAGTAACCTAGAGACCTTACTATATAAGCTATAAGTAGCCTTAGAGCGCTCTAGGAATACTAGTAAGGACTATAGTATCTAAGATAAGGAGAGTTATATTTAGGTTCTAAGTAATAAGGTATTAAAGGCGTAGCTACTATACTTATACTATATTAATCTATTAGCTAGCTAGTTTAGAAGAGACTATATTCTTACCTTACTAATAAGGAAGTATTAGTAGCTAGAGATAGTAAACGAAGTCGATAGCTATATCTAAACCTACTATATATACTAGATAATAAAAAATAGATACTATTATAGATATAGTAAGGTATATACTCTACTATTATCTAATAGGCTATAGTAAGAAATTCTAATAGACTATATTATAGACCTACCTCTAAGTAAGCTTTTTAGCTATATTTATAATACTATTCTAGTAATTATTAATAGGTTCTCTAAAATAGTACTCTTCGTCCTAACTAATAAGATATATACTAGCGTAGAGCTAGCGAATATTCTAGTACGTAAGGTTAGACGCTATTTTAGTATATCTAAAGATATACTCTTAGATTGAAGTAGCATCTTACTAGCTAGTACTAAGGCGACTTTATATATAAGGCGTAGCTAAAATATAAGCTTAGTATAGCGTTTTATCTATAAATAGATAGCTAAATAGAGTAGGTAAATTAGACCCTAGAATAATCCTTTTAGTATTACTATAATAATAAGTAGAATAACTAGGCGGAGCTATTACTATAGGCTAAGTATATAAGTAATATATATAATAATACTACTACTAGTATATTACCTTTCTAGATAGTACTACGTTTCTAAGCTTCTCTAATACTAGCGCCTTAGGACGAGTCTACTAATAGAAGGGTACTAGCTACTATAAAGCGTACGTAGTAGTTATATAATATAACTAAAAAGCTAAAAGAGAATTAGTAATAGATAGTAAACTAGGAAGTAGAGTACTATAACGCGTAGTATAAGCGCTTAGTATACTCTATAGGTAGTATAGTACTATTATCGACTAGGAACTTATAACTACTAGAACATAAGAAGAAAATAGTAGCCTAGTTTGTTAGACCTTCCTAGGTTCTCGATATAATTAATAATTAGGCTTATCGCTTAGTATTACCTACTTAGTACTAGATCTATAATATCTTCTATATCTCGCTACTAGAGCTATAGAATAGCTAAGTAGATAAAGAGCCTACCTATTCTATATCTCTTACTAAAGGGGATAGCGAATATAAGCTTAAGGTTATTAAAGGTACTAGGGTATATAGTAATATACGCTAGTACCTAGTATAGTAGAAAGAGTAGCTAGAAGACTATATCCTCTAGGTTAATAAGATAGACTATAGGAGTATAAACGACAAAAAAAGTATACTTAGTATAGGAGAGGAGTAAGAAGAGCTTAGGGAAAAGATAATAGAAGAAGTAAGCCTAGAAGGAAAACTATATTATAGGCTACCTATATTATAGCTCTAGGTAGGGCGTAAGAGCTAAGTATACTTATAGCTAGAGCTACTTATTATCTAGAGATACCTAAAGTAGAGCTACTCTTTATTACTCTTTATTATCTCTATCTTATTATTCTCCTTAGGACCTAGAAGGCCTATAAGGCCCTTATACTCCTAGTAAGAGATTAGTATATAACGATCTAATAAGAGATACTCGTAGAATAATCTTACTTCTATCTTATTAT
This sequence comes from Teratosphaeria viscida, assembly GCA_020826765.1. Lineage (NCBI taxonomy): Eukaryota > Fungi > Ascomycota > Dothideomycetes > Mycosphaerellales > Teratosphaeriaceae > Teratosphaeria > Teratosphaeria viscida. The sequence continues at coordinate 19,953 of JAHESH010000142.1, forward strand.
TAAGGCGGGCCTAGAGCCTACTTATAGTAGCGTTAGTATAACTAAGGATAGTAATAGGTATATAGGCCTTAAGAAACTAGTAGGAGGTTAATATATAATAAGTAAGTAATAGGCCTAAAGACTTATAGCGTAGCTAAGTTCGAAGAGGCTAACTAGGGCCTAGATATTCTATACTATAGTAGTAATAGCTTAGGTATTACTATCTACTTAGGCGGCGCTAGTAATATACTTACTATTAGCTATAATAGTAGGATAGCGCTAAGAGATAGAGTTATAATTATACTATAGTCTCTATAGATTGTTAGTACCTATAGACTATATCTATAGTATATAATAAGTAGGTAAGGGATATACTTTTAATAGCTTACGCTAGTTTATAGTAGCCTCTAGGAGTACTTACTAGGTAGCCTTATAGTTAGCCTTTTAGATATTAGCATTATATCTAATATACTTAGCTTTAGCGTATATATAGAAAACAATATTATACTCTATTACTATAGCCTAATTTATTAGAATATAGGTATAGTTATTCTTATTATAGCTACGAGCTTAATTAGTAGTTTAGCTAAACTAGAGAAGTATATATCTAGAGCGTATAAATATATATACTAGTTATAACGCTATTACTATCCTAACTTAAAATATATATTATACTACTTATACTCTAAGATAGAGTTAGCTACGTATCTTATATATTTAGAGTAGGCGATACTTATACTTAAGGCTAATATATTAGGCGTAATACTAATAGTTATTAATAAGAGGCTCCTTACTATAAGTATAGTAGTTAGAAGGTATATTTAGAATAGGTAGGACGCGTATAGGCTTACTAGAAATAGCGAGTAGGGCGCTAGTAGCGCGCTTAGAATCCTTAGAAGGTATACTAATAATTTAATATAGGAGGAGAAAGTTAGGAATATAGCGTATATAGAGTAGATTTTATATCTACGCGCTATTTAGACTATAGAAGCTTCCTATAGATAGAAGGTCCCTATTATTATAGGTAACCTATACTAGAACTAATTAGAGGCGTTAAGCGTATCTATAACACGCGTTATATAATAATAATAAATAAGTTATATTATATAGATTATAACTTAGATAGCTAGGCTAGTAAGCTAAGCTATACGTAATATATATATATATATATTATATACTTCGCTTTATAACTAAACGAAGGTAGTAATTAGTTTCTAACCTTACTCTATTATTAGAGACTAAGACTCTATATACTCCTATATATCTTTATATCGATAGCTTATTATATATATTCGTACTAGTAGTATACTCTTTTAGCTACCTAACTACTATCTATATACTAAAACTTATAAGAGATTAGAGAAAAGTCGCCTATTATTATATTTACTCGCTTTAGATTGTTAGATGCCGAGATCAAATATCTTACTATATCTTAATATATAGGCGATCCTACTATAGATTGTACGAAGTCTAAATATAGGCCTACTTTATTATCCTTACTAGAGACCTAATAGGTTAAGATATTATGTCTAGTTACTAGACTACCTTAATTATTAATACTCTTACTAATTAGGATACTAATAATTAAATTGCTAGTAGTATTATAGTTAATACCCTTATTAAATAGGCTGTTAGCTAGTAGGCGAGGCAGATAATATATACGCTTATTATAGTATAGTTAATATAGGATCTTACTAACTAAAGTAATATATCTAGTTATAGGCTTACTATTCTATAATCGGCTATCTATATTCTATAGGAGATTTAGGTTAGACATACTATTCGTTACTCTTCTTAACCTATCTTTCTACGATTTTATAAAAGGATGCTACTTCGCTTAAAGCTCCTAGATCTTATAATAGTATCCTAGTAATAACTAGCCTATATAAGTACGAGCGACTTATATAGCGCCTATTAATAAAGCTATAAGATCTTAGAAGGATTTTAAAATATAATACTATAAGCAAATAGTAGTCTTTAATTACTAATCCGTAATATAATATGTCGCTCTTACTAGTAATTTACTAACCTTAGCGTACTAGTAGATTAGAATAATAGTCTAGGACCTTTCTTTTTATATTAGATATTATATTTCGAGTTAGGCGAATATATAGTTAGGGAATTATATTAACCGAAGAAAAACTAGCTTAGCGCTAGATAGATATTCCTACCTAAAGTATCCCTCGATAATTACTCTATTAACTTCTAAGATATTAACGCTATATCTATAAGCCTTCTAACGCTTAGACTAATATAACTTTCGATCTTTACTTTTCGACGTACTTAGAATATTACTATATATTTAAATCGACCCTTAGCAAGAACTTAGTAGTAATAATAGCAAGTATATAGAGTAGACTATAATTATATATATAGACGAACAATTAGGAGCGACCTATAATATAAACATACTATATAAGTATATTAATTATAAGAGACTATTTACTAGCTTACTCTAAAAGGTCCTTTTAGCTATAGTAGGCTCGTACTCTAGTAGTATTATAGTCCTACTATTATAACGTACCTCTAAACGACTAAAGAAGATTATATTCTTATATTCTCCTTTTTTACTTCTACTCCTTATTATATAGTCCTCTAGCTTATAGCTACGCTATCTTCTAGAGATAACTTATATACTTAAACTATTATTATCTACGAAAGGCTAATAGTACTACTAATAGTTATTTGTCGCGTAGTAGATATTACTATAAATAGGAGGTCGGATATAATTTCTAATCTTTTTCGATTCTATAATAATAGTTATATTAACTATTATTAATATGTCGCTTATTATTCTTTAGGTACTCTTACTTACTAGCGCTTTAATAATCTTATACTTTTTTATCCTACTATTACTACTACCCTTTATTATATTAGTAGCTATAAGACTAGCCTTAGTTATATTATCCTCTTATACTTTTAGTAGTAGCTCCTCCTTATCTATATACTTATAAAACGCTAGCAATAGATAGTTAATATCGACGACTATTAGCTATACTCGATAGTAAAAAGTCTGTTCCCTTCCTATGTTTTTCTTCCCCTTATTTTCTTTTCCCCTATTTTTCTTCTCCTACTTCTTCTCCTATTTTTCTTCCCCTATTTTTCTTCCTCTATTTTTCTTCCCCTATTTTTCTTCCCCTATTTTCTTCCCCTGTTTTTCTTCCCCTGTTTTTCTTCCCCTGTTTTTCTTCCCCTATTTTTCTTCCCCTATTTTTCTTCCCCTATTTTTCTTCCTCTGTTTTTCTTCCCCTATTTTTCTTCCTCTGTTTTTCTTCCCCTATTTTTCTTCCCCTGTTTTTCTTCCCCTATTTTTCTTCCCCTACTTTTCTCTTCCCTGGTTTTTTTTCTTCCTCTCCTTCGTCTTCTCCTACTTTCTATTCCTCTTCCTCTATTTGCTTTCCCTTCCCCTATTTGCTTACCCTTCCCCTCTTTTCTCCCCTATCCTCTATTTTCTTACCTTATATTTTCTTCTCCTATCTTTCTCTCCTAGGAACATTACTTCTCCTACTTTCTTCCCCTAGGGAAGTTTCCTTCTCTTATTTTTTCTTCCTCTATTTTTTCCCCTAGTACTTTCTCTTATTTTATAGACGTATCTACTACCCTCTCTTATAGTAGGACTACGCTACAAATAGAATGTTTAATACTATTAATAAGAAGAGATAAGATATTACTATACTAGTATCTAAGTAGATAGGTATTATAGTAAGAGATAAGAGGAGTATATAAGCTTGTACCTAGACTATTTCTATATAGTCTCGGCTATACTAGCTATCGCTAATTTAATGTCGATTAGTAGTACTACTTCTTACGCTCGCTCCTCTTTAGTATAATAGCTATAGTTAGCTATATACTAACCTTATAATATACTATTTTATAATAACAATTTCTAGTAGGAGATTAGTAACTCTTAAGACTAGTAGAATAATCGATATACCTTATAAATAAAAGAAGGCGAAGTTATAAGATACTATATTTAAGAGTAGATAAGGTCGTAGGTACTAGTATTTATAAGTAATATACTATATACGCTAAATAGAATTACCTAGATATTATAATATAAGAGCTATAGATCTCTAGAAGTATCGACGCAAGTCGATATACCTAGCTCTAGAGAGTAATAAGTATAGAAGATAGTAAGAAGAGTAGTAGTAGTAGGAGTAGTAGTCTCCTAAGTATATAGGCTTATATAGCTATAGCTACCTCTAAAGGTATAGGCCCTAGCTATAGCTACGAACTCTAAAGGTATAGCCTTAAGTAACTCTTAAAACCCTATTAGTACTAATTCTCTCCTAGCGCTAATTTCTCTCTATTAGCCCTAATTTTCCTCTATAAGCCCTAATTTTGCCCTATTAGCTCTAATTTTCCCTCTTTAGCGCTAATTCCCTCCTAACCTTACTAGCTTCTCTTAATATAGTCCTCTATAAGTTGTTTAAAATTTAAATATAACCTATAGTACTATACTAAGTTATAGCGTAAAGATAGTTTTAAAGCTCTTAATCTAGCTAAATCTCTTAAAGCTCTTAACCTAGTTTGATCTTACCTTAATTATAAAGTCGCACGCTAAGAATATATCTATATCCTCCTACTACCTCGTTCTTAAAAGAATACTCCTTCTATTATAAATTATATAGTATAGCTATTAGCGCTAGTAGAGGTAAGTAAGCTAGAGATAATATACGCTATATACTTATTACTCTTTATCTATGTCTATAAGAGTAGTTAATATATTAAGCGTATTCTACTCCTATCTAAGATACTAGAAATTCTCTTTATAGAAGTTAGCGCTATAAAAGTAATATTTATAAGCTAAGACTAATATACCTAGACTATAGAGTAGTCTATAGTAGGTTTAAGGCTAGTACTAATATAATAGAGAAGAAGGCGAGTCGATACCTATAATAATTCTAGTACTCTTAATAGAGAAGATAATTATAGAATAGATATATCTAGGCTTATACCTTCTAACTAGATATACTATCTAGTACTATTAATAGTTAATAAAGTAGAGCTTAGCTAAGGCGTAATTCTTATAGTCGCTACCTCGCTCTTAGTAGAGTATACCTACTTCCTTCTATTAGACTCTCTTACTATAGACAACTGTTACTCTCTCTATTTAGATATAGGTTCCCTAATAGGTAAAGCTAGTATATATATTATTTTTAGCTATAGCCTTAAACTCCTCCTTCTTACTATTAATACTATCTAACTTAATATATTATCTCTACCTAGGCTATATAGTACGAATAATCCTACCTTAAAAGTTAGCTCTATACTAAATATACTAGATAGCTCTTAGTATACTATAACTTAGAAATAGTACTCGACTATCGATATATTACTATCTATAATCCCTAACTTAAATTCTAATAGCCTTATAAGGACTAAAGGTTATAGATACTTCGTCTTATTATAGAATAGACAGATATAAGTTTGTATTACCCTTATATACTATAGATATAGGATTTCTATCTAGGCTATAATATCTATAACGCCTAGAGAATTATCTACTCCTCGAGAGTTAGGTCCCTACTATAGCCGCTCTACTATACCTTCTATAAAATTAATATCTGCTAAATAGATTCGTAGAAAGAGGCTTAGAGATATAAAGCATTATTATAGAGAAGATAATAGAGTCCTATATCTACGCTTAGGAGACAAGTTAGATTTTATCCTTATTATTCTAATAAAGAGCTTATAAGGAGTATATCTTATAGTTAGGTATAGCTCGCTATACTACTATACTAATATTCTAAAGAATAGAATAGTCGAAAGCTTAGTAGCTAGTATACCTCTACTTTTATACTACCTCTATTCTTTAGGATTATATATAAAACCTTTCGATAGGCAAACATACTATAATCTTTATATCGCTTACTATCGAAAGTAGTTAAGATAAGATTAGAGATTTAACTAGTAATCTTAAAATAAGATCTCGACTTATTAGGATCGTAAGAATTATACTTCTCTTTCTAGGAACGTAGGAATAGAACTTTAGCGGCGTTAGAAGAGAATTTCGAAATACTAGTATTAGGCCTTCTAGTAGCTACTACTAAAAGCGTAAGGTAGGTTCTTCGATATCCTAGTAACTACTATCTTTAGGATAGGCGCTATATAGAAGCGCTAGAATTAGCTACTTAGTCTTATTATAATTAGATTTAGTAATATATAATAATCGAGCTCGATACTAGAGCTAAAGATTTTATAGGCAAAGATACTACTATATAGCTTCTTATACCTAAGGCGAGCTATATTACTATAGCGCTCTTATAGTTATAAAGCGCGTCTAGGAGATATTCCAAGATAGGCTTAGAGTTAGCTACTTATACGTCTTTCTATACTCCTAAGCTAATACTTATATTAACTTAGATAGTATTACTAATCGAGTAGATATATTAGTACTTATAAGCTAAGAGTCTATAGAAGTCTGTCTCTTATTAGGCTATATAAGCTAGATTATCTAGCTAAGGATAACTTAAGCTCAGATCCTAAAAATAGACTTAATAGGCCCTAGTAGAAAAGTCTATCGAGGATTAGTAGCTAGCTTAGCTATACTATTTTCCTAAGATCTACTACAAATTGTTACCTATAAGGGCTAAGTATATTCTAAGCACGCTACTATTACTCTATATCTTATAATAGTTATTAGGATTATAAAGTAGCGTTACTTAGCTTATAGAAGTATAACTCTTTTCTTATACTATATCTAATATAGATAGAGCTCCTATAGTACTCTTATCCCTCTTTTATTTGTCTATATCTACCTTAGCTAATATTAGTAGCTAGTTCTATAATACTATACGCTTCGACTAGCCTTAGTATATAAAGTAAGGGACGGACTATAGTATAGCTACTAGTATCTTAGAAGTTTTAGCGGATCTCTTCTATATAGTAGTATATATACTATATAATAGTTATAATTAATAAGACCTAGAATATAGATAACGCCTTAACGATAGAGCGTCTCCTATATATTAATACTTCGATAAAGAGCTATTAGAAGAGTAGGCTAATATTATTCTAGTATTACCTATATCTAAGCATCTATTATAGACTATATCTAGAAGGTTAATAGTCTTAGGTTCTCGAGTTAGAGCTTACTAAGTTATAGTAGAGCCTAGTAAATAAGATTAGAGCTATATATAGCGTCCTTCTTATATCTAGGACTATTACTATCTATCTATATCCTAGAGTAGATACTCGAGCTATCTAGTAGTCCTATATATAAGTAGTACTATCCTTTAATAGCTACTAACAATAATGGAGATCTCTAGTAGTATATACTTATTATCCTCTTATACTATTTAATTAGAGTATAGTAGTAATATGTCTAATCTTATTATAGTATTAATAGTAGCTAAGATACTATTAATTCTAAACCTTATTAAGAAGTCCTTATACGTTAGCCTTACTTTAGTATAATAGTTAAGCGCAGAATTAGCTATTTCTAAGAAGATTAATAATATTACCTACGTTCCTCTATATACTAGCTAAGATAGTATAAGTTATACTAGGCACGACTATCTATAGCGTCGTTAGTCGGTAGAAGTTAAGGCGAATAAAATATATCTAGCTATAGATATAAGAAATTAAAGCCTACGCTAATATATTAGATTAAGGAGCCTTATTCCTAGAAAATTTGCTAATACTAGTTTATAAGTAACGCTATTATCTTCGGGTTTATAAATATTATACTAGCTTAACTCTAATTCTATTAATAGCTATTACTTTTCGTAAATTGTTATATAGATTAGCTAAGTAGGTAGTAAACGAATATAATTTATATACTTCTATCTTATTTAGTCTAATATTAGTAGCTAGTACCTATATAATGTCTTTAGTAAAGTAGCTAGCCCTAGTCTAGATATAGAATCTTAGTATTAATATCGCTATAGGAGATCTCTAGGCTATAGTTTAGCGCGCTCTATAGTAGTTAGTACGTAGAGCTCTATATAAATAAAGAGAGTAATTACTTTATTTTAATAATATATGCGCTAACTCGCCCTATATATTTTAGGTATTAGTTATTATATAATATAGTAGATAGATTAATCTAAGCGGCTAGACTCTACGTAGATTCCTAGCTACATATCTGTAGATTCGAATAGCTTTAGCCTATATATCTATAGATACTTCTATCTAGCTATATAGAAATAGAGAAAGGGATCGGGCTTATTTATATATATAGCTTATACGCTACCTTAGTAGATATATACTCTAAATATTTCGAAACTTATCGATTACTTTATACTTACTATTAGTATTAGTATTATATTTCGTAGTAGTATAGAATATCTTCTAAAGTCTAGCTAGTAGTAGCGTCTAGCCTACTCTACTAGTTTTACTTATAGCTGCGCTTATATCTAAAAAGATCTGCTAGCTATAGCTATATAGCCCTAATTCTCTATAGTATAACTAACGTCGAGAATATAGTAAGATAGATAGATATATATTTACTAGTAGGCTTATATTATTCTATATCGATATAAGTAATTATCGATATAGACGAACTCTATATTATTATTAATTCGACGTCAAATAGAACTAAAGAAGATATATACTACTAAAGTTAGTATAACTAACTCCTTTTTAGAACACTACTATAGTATCTTTATAGGACGAAGAGTTAGAATACTAATACGAAGCTAAAGAAGTATTACTTACTTAAGTCTTAACCTAGAAATACGCTATTAATAACTCCTTAAAGCTATTAGCTAGGAAACTATAAGTACTACTACTATAAGTTTAGTAAGACTAGGTATTTAGTATTATACTAGATATAGTTACTTTGTTTGTCTATAGTTAGGAGTAAGTATTAGATAGATTATTAGCTTATAGTAGCTTTATAGATAGTAATAGCTAAATAGTATATATTATTCGATAGTAGAAGGCTTGCTTATTACCGCCGCGCTAATAACTATAGTCTCTTTATACTTCTTTAGTATTAAGTAGGTGTTTTAATCGACTATTATTACTTAGCTACTCGATAGTATCTTATATACTACGATTACTACTTTATTATCCTACGCCTAGATTAATCTACCTATCTAGCTTATATTTCTAGAGATTAACTACTCTATATTTGCGCCTAGGTATAGAAAAGTAGCGTATAATTATAGTTAGTCTCGATTACTATAGGCTCGCCTATAGCCTCGATATTAAGTATAGGTTTTAAAAGATACTACTATCTAAAGAGTTATACTTATTATTCTAGAGGGCTTAGTCTAATATTTACTAAGTAGAAAGAGGTTAGTATTAATCTTTGTATTATAATATCTCTAATAGTAGAGGTATATTATATAGAGTAATTTGACTAGTCTAGTATAGCTCTAAGTAGTAACAATCTATAATAGAAAAGACTTTCGAAGCTATTATTAGCTAGGTCCTATAGATATAGGACAACTTAACAACGAATTACCTAGTCTTATAACTACTCGAAGATAGTTATAAACACGTACGATTTAGCTATATAGTATACTAGTCTCCTATCTTATATTACTTAGTAATTATCTTAAATGCTGTTAGTAGATCTAAGCTAATATAGACCGAGTATCGATGCTATAGAAGGCGAGTAAGTAGAGTTAAGTTATAAGGGAGAGTAGTTAGGTAAAAAGAGAGTATAGGAGACTATTAATACTTCTAGAAAGATATATATTTATCTACGAATAACCTAGTAAGATTAAGGCTCTTATACTTACTAAGGTTAGATAAGGAGGCCTTCGAAGTAATAGTAGTAAGTATTCTCGAAGTTAGTAGTCCTAGCTAGACTTATACTATATTAGGCTAGAGCTTAGATTCTAAGATATCGAAGTATATAATAAGGTGCTCGCTAAGTTCCTACTAGAGCTACGTACTTAGAGCCCTTTGTTATATTTTTATTAGCTACGCGTTTATAGACTACTTTATTAGACGTACTATAATACGCTAGTCTAATAATTAATACTTTAAAGAAGTATACTAGCTTTAGTATTAGTAACTTCCTATATAAAGAGTCGACGTCGATTATTATAATTAAGTTAAAGCTTACGCTAAGATACTATAGTAATTAAATATTACCGAATCGATATATAGTCCCTTGTTATAGATAGCAAATTTCTTAATAACGTACCTTAGCGAGCCTACTTTTAAGCGAAGAGTCGTAACCTTTTTAAAAACAACTACAATTTTCTTTAATTAGGTCTAAGAGAAAGGTACTAATATAGTAAAGAGATAATAAGGCGATAAGTAGTAGTATATAGTCTTTAGTTATAGGAATCTACTAATATCTATAATAGGAGCATCTTATTCTTATACTTTTCTATTAGCTCCTCTAAAGCTACTAATAGAATATACCTAGCTAAAGCCTAAATTACGAGATAGTTAGATATTTAGCTTATCTACTATACTAGTAGAACTACTAGTAAGTATAGACTATTACCTTAGCCTACCTATAGCTTTAGAATAATTAGCGCTAGAGCTTAGATCGTAAAAGCTGCTATTTAAGTTAAAGCTAGTATAAGTTAAAAAGTAAAGAGTAGTCTTATACCTTCCTACCTAAGTTAGAGTAAGGAGAGTTATACTAGATTATAACTTACTAGTCTTCTAACTAAGGCCCTATAAGCTTAGCGCTAGTAGGAGTATTTAAAGGGGAGAGAGAAGAGACAATTCCTCTTCTAAAAAAGAATAACATATATTTACTACTTTATCCGTACATCTATATAATCCTTTCCTAACATAATATATTCCTCTTATAGCTACTTCTATATACGTAAATCTATTTGCTATTAGAGTGTCGGATCTTAATTTAATAGGTTATAAGCCTAGGTTTTACCTATAGCTAGGAGTCGAATTTGTTAGAAGAATGTTCTTAATTTACTTATTAATTAAAGGCAGACTCGAGGCCGCTACTATACTATATAGGAAGACTAGAGCTAGTTAGAAGACTAATTAGAGAGCTTCTAAGGCATATATAAGTTATAAAAGCGCCTAGTAACTACCTAGATATAGTTAAAGTTTATAGTAACCTTAGGAAAAACTATACTAGATTTAACTTAAAACTACTACTTTGTTTATCTCTTACTTAATTTTTATTTACTTGTTAATTTATTTTAATTCTTTTTACTATAGATTCTACTAAAGACTAGAAGAAAGTCCCTACTCTTACTCGAGAGAACTACGAACTCTAGTTTAAGTAGGTAATACGACTACTTATATTAAAGAAGGTCGTATAGCTACTAGATCGAAAGGCTCCTCTTCTAGCTAGCCTAGGGATAGCAATTATAAACGGCGAGGTTCTAAGTACTAGAGAGGCTATAACGTAGCTATCTCCTCCTCTATTAGCTACTCGATAGGCGCCTCCTTACGCCTAGAGGTTATAGTTAGAGTCTAATATATTAGTATCTAGAATAGGTAATATATACCTTAGTAAAGACTCTACTAGTTAGGGCGGTTAGAGTACTAGTTAGAGCTCTACTAGTTAGAGCGCTTCTAGTTAGAGCGCTACTAGTTAGAGTACTAATTAGAGCTCTTCGAGCTAGAGTATTAGAATAATACTATAAGCGACTACGCTAGATAGAAGGTATTTATAGTATATATTTAGAAATTATATATATAAGCTAGTAAATACTAATAAGTAATACTAGAATAACTCTATAGCTCTATTTAAGATAACCTAGAGCCTAGACGAGATTAACTTATCTCTAATACTAGAGTATATTATAGCTACGGATATATAGGCACTCCTAAATACAAAGTATACTAAGAACCTTCTAACTTCGTTAAGAGTGTACTAGTAATAGTATATAACCTATAAGATAGATAAGGACATAATAATCGATAATACTTTTATAACTCTATCGGGCCTCTTATATAAGATTATTAGTATCGAGCTAGATATAAAGATACTATACTTATATAATAAGGTAGTCTAGTAGTTACTAAACATATTACTAGAGTAATACTATAATCTTAGATAGACGATCGACCTAATAGGTATAAAGGATAGCGTAAAGATTATATATATCTTATTCGAAGAGGAAGCCTAGAAGTAAGGCTCTAACTATATAATAAGTATAGAGGCTAGAAGAGCTAGGTTATACTATCTTTATAGCTTATCCGAACATCTTATTTCTAAGTACCTAAGCCTATTAGAGTACTAAAAGATACTAAAGAAGAAGAAGAATAAGAGAAGCTCTAGCTTATAGCGCTAGAGAAAAGCGAATATAACCGACTTAAAGACTCTAACGTAGAAGATTAAGGTACTTAAGAAGGCGAAGAATAGGTCTATTTAGAGGAAGTCGCAACTAGGTAAGAAGGATAAGAAGCACTCTAATAGGAGTAAGAGTAAGTAGAAGTATAAAAAGAGTAAGGCATATATAGCTAAAGCTAGTATATTATTATCGAGCGACTCTAATTTAGAATGCTCGAGTTCCTCTAAGACCTTAGACTCCTCTAACGTCGAGAGTAAAGATAGGTACAAGTTAGCGGAAGCCGCAGCTAATTATAAAAGTAAGCTTCTATAAGGTACAATTCTTTTCGATTCTAGCGTATTAGCCTATATATCTAATAATAAGAATCTCTTTAGGAGCCTTAGGGTTTTTAGCCTCTAACTAGAAATATTAGAGCTCTAACGTCTCTAACTAAGGCTTATACCCTAGAAAGCCGTATTAGGAATAGAGACTAGAGCTTGCCTTAGTAGAGTAGTAGACCTTTTACTTAATAGAGACTCTTCTATAATTATAGGTAGAATCGAGACATACTAGTAGGGCTAGGAGAGGAAGACCTAATTAGTAAGGTACTAATAGGTTAGAGCTTTAATTTTCTCGCTTATCTAGTTTAGCTTATAGTTAGCTATCTAATCTAGGAGGGTTAAAGGTCTCTTAAGAATACTCTATTCCTACTAGGCAAATTTAGTATTCTAGAGGTAGACTGAAATCCTATAATAGATAAGGTTACTCTAGGTAAATAGCGTTAGCTTAGTCCTAACTAGAATGTCTCTATCTAGCTATAGAGTCTTATTAAACTATATAATAAAGAGGTCTCTAGCTTCTTAGTTTGTACGAGGCTTAGGGAAGGCTTTATTATAACAATCTGCGAGATAAGTAAGTAACCTATAGTACTTATCCGCCTCGTACTTATCTAGAGCTATCTAGTAATAATCTAGACTCCTCTAATAATAATCCTTATCTCTCTAACGCTATAGGCCTAGGTTAGGATTCTAACCTAGGCTCTAATAAGTCGGAGCTTAGAAAGTTAGGTTAATAGGCTAGGAAGTAGAGAGACGAGGCTAGAAGCTATAGCTACCTACCTTAACTTAGACTAATAGGCTACTCTAAACTTAGCCTAATAGACTACTCTAACTTGTAGTACTACTCTAACCTAAGAGACTCTCGTCTACTACTCTAATATAGAGTAAGTAATACTTCTTTTAGCTCTTTCTAAAGCAATTAGTTTAAGAGCTCTTAAGATAAGGATTTCTAGAGTTAGAGTAATAAAGAGTATATAGGCTAACATACTAGCCTCCTAACTTAGTAGTATACTAGACCTAGTTTATAGTCTAGGTAGTACTAGCTATTATAAGGCCCGCTATAATAGGTATTATACTAGTCGGTATATTTAGGTTATATGCTTATAAACCTAGATTGTTAGAAAATATAATAGCCGAATAAGTAATATAAAAATAGGTTATATTACCCTTAAATACTAGAGGGACCTAGGAGAACTAACTAGCGTAGTACGCCCTATAGAGAAATTAAATATATGCCTAGAGCTAGGTATAACTAAGAGTTAGGTACCTTATAGCGTTAGAGCTTAGAGCTATAAGCTACCTAAGCTTCTTGTCGAGTAAAGCGTTATCTAATAGAATTAGCAGAACACCTTATTATTATACTATACTAAGATATTAGAGAAGTATTAAGGTCTTAGAGAGGTAATAACTACATAAGTATATTAAAGAAGAGAGGGAGAATAGACGACTTTATATAAAGTTGGACCTACCTATAAAGATAAGGCATTTATATAGACAAATAAACAAACTAGTATATATAAAAAGTAAGTATACTCTAGCTTACGACTTTATTTATATATTAGAGTTAAATATACTCTAATTTATAATTCTCTATTATAAAGACAAAGAGGCACGTTATAATTAGAAGACAAATATATTCTAATATTATAGTTAGAAGACAAACACATTCTAATTTATAACCCTCTCTTATAAGGATAAAGGAGTACGTTATATCTAGAGGACTCTAGACTAGGGATTAGAAGCAAATAGGAGTTACTTAGAGTTAGTAGGAGCTACAGATAGCATATACCTAAGTAGAAGTATTAAAAGGTAAAGAATAGTCTTATACCTTCCTACCTAAGTTAGAGTAAGGAGAGTTATACTAGATTATAACTTACTAGTCCTCTAACTAAGGCCCTACAAGCTTGGCGCTAGTAGGAGTATTTAAGGGAGAGAGAGAAGAGACAATTCCTCTTCTAAAAAAGAATAACATACGTTTACTACTTTGTCTATATATCTATATAATCCTTTCCTAATATAATATATTCCTCCTATAGCTACTTCTATATACGTAAATCTATTGCCTATTAGAGTGTCGGATCTTAATTTTATAGTATAGGCTCTCTAGACTCTAGAACTACGACTAATATAGACGTCCTATTATATAGGGTCTTAGTTACTCTAAGGAGTTCTACTCCCTAGTACTAAATTCGACTAGTATTAGAATATATAAAGTAGGGTAATAACGTAATTAGCCTCCGAAAGTAGTAGAAGGCGGTATTAGTTATAGAATAGCCTAAACTATTAGATTAATACTTACCTAAAGTTTTAGTATAGCTAGAATATTATAGTAGAAAGCGATTCCTATAAACTCGTTACCTTCTAAGACTAGCCTAGACCTATTTTAGGCGTTAGCGAGAGGGCTAGAAAGAAGCCTACTCTCTATTAAAGAATATTTCTCGCCTATATATAGTTAGCTACTATTCCTAGTAACTTCTAGACTACTATAGGCTACGACGCGTTAGAGATTATTTAGAAGCTTTAATAAGCTAACTCTAATATTTAGGTCTAATAGAGTAATAGACTAATAGCGAGAATTTATAGAAATCGATAATAGGCTAAAACTAATATATCTACTATATACCTCTAGTATATACTACTATCTCTATAAATAGATAGTTGCTATAGAGTTTGACCTATACCTCGGTTAATAAGGCGTTTACCTAACTAAGTTAAGAGAGGCGCTTAGATCTACGTAGTAATAGCTTTATTACTAGTCCTAATCGATAAGGTCTTCGTCTAATAATAATAGATCTTCGATTAGAGTAGTATAGTAGCTAGCTACTACTAAGATAGTAGTCCTATAGTTTAATATAGTGCCTTAACTAGCAAAATATTAACGGTTAGTAAATCTTCGTTATATAACTATATTCTAGCGAGCGTAACTTAATAATAGATAGCCGAGTAAATAAGATCTTTATATTATATTAGTATACCTAATATATTACGCCTTATATAGATACCCAAAGTATTTGTCTCTTCTTAGTAATACCTCTATATAATCTATCTTCTTCGACCGCCTCTATAGTAACTATTATCTAAATAACAGGATAGTTATTAGCTAAAATAGTTAAATCGACAGATAAAGACAGCTAGCTATTACTAGAAATTATATCTACTAAGAAAGACTATATTAGTAAAAAGCTAGAGTAGGATACTTAGCGACTTAATAGTATATAGTAGTATAGATAGTAGCTATATAGCTATCTATTATACTCTCTAGAAGAACTATTCTTTATATATACTATTTATAATCTTAATAGTATATATTTTGTACTCTTTACTATTAGTATATCTACTTTATATAGTATATTAAATCTTATAGTATAGAATAATATATACTAACCTTCTAAAGGAGCTATACTTTAAGTTTAAGCTAAGAAGTTATAGCTTTTATATAGTAGAAACTCTTTTATATAGTATATTTTTTTATATAGTATATATTTTTTGTCTATATATTATACTATATATTATACTATAATTATACTATAATCGTATAGTATAATATAGAGTACGTAGTAGAGGTATAAGTATAGGCTAGGGCTAGGGCTTAACTAGGGCTAGAGTAAGTATATACTAACTAGGACATAAAACCTTCTAAGTCCTATTTATATATAATTTTATATAGAGTATATTATTATTATAAGCATATATATAAAATGCGATATTATTATAGTATTAATTAAATAATAGCATTATAGTTTGATACGTACCTCTTTATATATACTAACTACATATAAAAAGAAAAGACTATATATATTATATATAATATTCTTAGTTCGAATATTACTCTAAGCGTAAGTCTCTCTCTCTACCTACTTTCTACTTTTCTTATATCTCCTCCTATTTATCTCTTTCTCTAATACCTTATAAGTACTTTACTAATTATTTACTATATACTAATCTTATATTACTAGAAAGTTATAAAGTCAAATTACTATTAAAATATCTTAAGTTACTAAGCCTAATCTTTCTAGTAATAATACCTAGTAAGATTAGCCTCGTACTACTCCTCGCTATAAAGGCTATAGTCCTAATAGAATAAAGCGTTTGATCCTAGATTAAGAAGGCGACTTTAAAAGAGAGCGTAAGCTTTAACTTAGTTATATAATTAAATAGGACTTACTCTTATATAGCGAAGCTAATAACAAGCGTATATTTGCCTATTTCTAGAGTATCTAGGATCTAGACGCTACTATAGACTATTACGAATATTAGGTATTAAGAGAGTAGTACTATATAGATATTAAATTATATAAGAATAAAGCCCTAGGCCCTATAGAGCAGATTATACGTAGAGAGCTATAAGTCTACTACTTCTACTATATACTATCTATTTCTGTTTCTTTTTATCTTTTTGCCTTTTTACTATTAAATACTAATAGACTTATATTATAGAGTAGATAATCTGCCTTTAAGGCGTTATACCTATAAAGATATTATTAGTATATATATCCCTTCCCTATCTACTATAACTACTATTTACTAAGACTAGTTTAGAGTACTTTAAAGAGAAGGTATTCTCTATAGAGAATTTTCTTTCTATTTATTATTAGATATATAGGTATATAAACTTTAAGTCTAGCCTAAAGAAGCGTAGTAGCTAGTAGATATAAAGTAAGTACTATATTAACCCTATCTAACAATAGTATCGATCTACTATTACGCTATACTAACTATCTAAATAGATGTTTTCGCTAATCTTAGTACTAAGGTTACTAACTATATAAAAAGTATAATACCTATAGTAAGCCTTTTTCTTATACCTACGAGGTACTACTTAATACCTACTCTATTAATCTCTAGTATATTTTCTTTTTATCTAATACTCTTAATCTAATACTCCTATAATTGCTATTAATCTAACATTCTCGTTACTACTATTAATCTAATACTCTCGATCTAATACTCCTATAACTACTATTAATCTAATAACTAGTCTTAATCTATATACTAACTTAGCGTAGTAAGAAGAAGATTAAGAAGGTAGGTATTACTTATAAGGACTCTATTAAGCGCGCTAGTAAGACTACTAGCTAGAAGCGTATGCTATAGCTCTTATATATATTTAAGTATTTACTAATATAGGTTATAGCTACCTTAAAGAAGGCTTGCTTAGAGGTCTCCTTAGCTAGGATAGTTATAAGCGACCCTCTAGATAAGGAGTCCCTCCTCGTTCTAGTCTAAGTAGCCTATTAGTATTCTTATTATTCTTACCTTATATTTTATATATAAAGCCTACGGGCTAGTAATTTGCTTAGTTTAAGCGCTACTATACTAACTTAATAAGATTATATACTTATATTTTCTTACTAGGTCTACCTACTCTAACAAACTAATATTATTATCTAACCTTTCTTAAATAAATCGAGACTACCTAAACTTTTACTAGCTAAACTAATACTACCTATCTATTAAATTATTTTAACTACTCTTTACCTCGCCCGCTATAATAACGCCCTCTATATTAAAATCTTTCGCTATATTATTCTTTACTATATTATTCTTTACTATATTATCCTTTATAATATCCTTTATAACATCCTTTATAATATTTTTTATAATATTCTTTATAATGTCCTTTATAACACCCTCTAGAATAGTACCCTCTATAATAGCGCCTACTATAATAGCGTCTCTTATAATAACGCCCTTTATAATATCTTACTAACTCTCCCTATAATAATCCCCTTATAGGCTCTCCTTAAACTACTTAGCTAGGTTCTTAGCATACAATTAATCTACGCCTTCTAAAATACTAACTAAGCTACTATTAGTACTATAGTAATAACTCTTAATATTCCTAGTAGGAGTCTTAAGTAACTATATTGTCTACTATATTCTAAGGTTCTCTAGACCCTTACTAATAGTAGTACTAGGACTCCTAACTATAGGACTATTAGGACTCCTAACTTTAGGACTATTAGGACTCCTAATAGTAGTATTAAGATTCGTAATAAGAGGTTAAGGAACGTAAGTAAGATAATAGCTATAAATAAGACGACCGAGCCTCTCGCCTCCTATCTTAGTAGCTTTAGTAAAGACTATAGCAACAACCTTAATAAGGACTTTAGTAATAACCTTAGTAAGGACATATAGCTATATAAGCCTAGAGGTTAGATATAGGTAATAGCGTAACTTATAATTAGGTATAATACCTACTATAGAGTTAGAGAGGCAAAGCGTAGGCTCTTACTAGATTCTAGTACTAACTAGTAGGTTCTAGAGGCTCTTATTAAGACGCCACAGACTACTAATAAAGTAACTCTAAGTAATATAACCTCGAGTAATATAACTCTAAGTAACGTAGTAACTCTAAATAACGCTCTACCTATTATTAATGTATATTAAGGCCTATTACTAGTAACTAGCAACGCTATTAATATAGGTAGTAGCGATTATTAACGCGTATTAAAGCCTATTACTAGTAACTAGCAACGCTATTAATATAGGTAGTAGCGAAAAGTCGAGCTTAATTTTAGTCTTAAGATTATAACCCTATACTATATAGATGCGGCTATCTTTATAGATAAGTAACGCTATACTATATAAAGGTATATACCTATCTATACTAATAAAATCCTATTCTTAGATCCTATTATTAAGTTAGAGTATATTCTATATATAGCCCTAGGGTTTTAAGGTTTAGAGTATATAAGGTATTTAACTTATTATATAAATAATAGATTATATAAGTAAGTTTTAATATTTTAATTATAGTTATAAACGTACGAGCGTTAGCTCCTATAGTAAATACTACTAGCGCCTACCTATATATTTTGTTAGTATAACTTTAACTTCGACTTTCTTAATTATAAAACTTAACTAAAGTATATTATAAATTTTAATTTTATAAAATTATAGACTATCTACTTATACTTCTACTAAGATATTATAACTATCTATAGTATAGCGGCTAGTAGTCTATATTATAGTAGCTACTTTAAGTAGAAGAATAACCTACTATCTAGAGTAAGCTAACTAGCTCTAATTAGTTTTAGTCTTCCTATATTAAGTAGTAGCCTTATAGTATCTAAGAGGCGTAAGCTAGATAAAGGGCCTAGTAGCGCTAGTAATAAAATCTACTACTCCTTATAGACGCGCTCTTCTAGTAGCTAATACTTCTTCTAGCCGCCTATCCTATATAAGGATCTCTAGTAGTTCTTGTCCTCGCCTATACTATTACTCTAGTAGCAGTTATAAGTATAACCTAGTTATACTTAATACTAATAATAAGCTACGTATATATAATAGTAATAACTCTACTAATACTAATATAGAGGCAGAGTATATTAACCTTATCGACTACTTTAGGGTAGCCGCCTATAAGCTAACTAAAGTTACTAGCGCTAGTAAGACTAAGAAGGCTATATATATTGATAATATACTATCTAAGAGCTATAGGCGCTAGGAGCGTAGCCTCTTACTAGGCTATACTCTTCGCTCTACTTATTATATCTATTAGCGGTCTAGCTAAGCTAAGACGCTATTTAAGGAGAGTTATACTCTAGACTAGGTTCGTAACCTATCTAGTAGTAAGGCTAAGAAGATCTTAATATAGCTAATAGCTAGTAATAATAAACTACTAAAGAAGTCTTACGCCTCTACTAAGAAGGCTATTATTAAGATCTCTAGCGATAAGTAGTCTACTAACTCTACTAGCGATAAGTAGTCTACTAACTCTACTAGCGATAATAACTTTATATATAACTTCTTACGTAAGTCTTCTATAAAGAATAAGAAGTATGCTATTACTATCCTCGATCTAGTATAAGGTAATATCCTACCTTTATCTAAGAATATAGGTATATTCGATATATAGCCTATATTAGCTTATAGGTTAGAAGATGTTTAGATTACTAGAGGTTAGACTACTAATATATTAATAACTCCTATTAGCACCTATTATCTCTATAAGTACTATAAGCGCTCCTCTAACGTAGCCTCTACTATAACTAACCTAGTCCTACCTAAGACCTCCTCTAGCCTACCTATAGTAACTACTATAACTATAGACTCGTAGATAGCTATACTAGCTAATAATACTACTCCTAGTCTAGCGTAGGTCCCTAGTACGCTATATACTACTATAGCCTTTACTACTACTTTAGCTATAGATACTACTACTACTATATTAGTAGCGTAGTACTTGAGCTTTAGTATATAAGAGTAGAGAGTATTAAGAGCGTAGGTATATAAGGTATCGAGATAGTAGTAGTCTACCTATAGTTAGTAGCTTACTTTACTAGTAGTAGACTAGTATGCCTACCTTTCTATATTAGTATAGTATTAGGTTTTTAAGGATTAATAGAGGAGAATAAAAAGCGTTATTTTAATATTACTTACTACCCTTTCTTATCTCTATCTGCCTATAGTTCGACGAGACTCCTACTATTTCTTTAAAAGCTTATCTATCTCCTCGAAGCGCTCTACGCTTTACTATATATTATTATACTTATTGTAATTCTTCTATTATAATAGGTATTCTCTCTTACTCTTCCTTACGCGCTTAGCTAAGATTCTTTCGACTTCCTATAGCTCTTCGCTATTAGGTATAATCTTAGGTATAGCGACGTTCGTTAAAGGTTTGCTATCGCGCTTCTTAAAGAGTTTAAAGAGTAATATATAGAATATATTATAGATTTAGTATAAGACTAGAAGGCGAAGATAGTAGGCTTATTACCCTATAGGTTCCTTAACTATAAACGGACTAATAAACTTAGTAGACATCTTCTAGCTTAGCTATAATAGCTTTAAGTTATTAGAGCTAAGGAGAATAAGATCTCCTAGCTAAAATGTTAATAGAAGATACTACTAATTATACTACTTACGCTACTACTCTTAGGCTTTATAGAGGTATTCTACTATAAGTTCTCGAGACTTACGTATTATCTCTACTCTTAAAGATATAGCTAGCGCCTCCTCCTTATAATATATATCCTTATATATAGCCTACCTTAGATACCTACTAAGTACTAATTTAAACAGGCTTATACTAGTACTAGAGTAAGGCGTATTATTATATACAAACTCCGCGAATAGTAATAACTAAAGCTAATTATCCTATTTATCGTTCGTAAAGTATTATAAGAATGTTTCTAGAGTCTAATTTTAACGCTCTATCTAGCTATCTATCTAAGGGTAGTATATAGTACTAAGTCTACGCTCTATCTAATAATAGAAGCAGATCTCGGTCTAGAGCTTAGAAGTAAATAGCAAGCTATAGTCGCTAACAATTGCTTTTAGAAAGCTAAACTTCGTCGCGATATTCTTAATAAATGTATTAGTAAACTATTCTATATCCTAAGTACTCTATATAGTAATATATATTATTGTCTTAGATATCCTATCTACGATTACTAGTATTATATTATATATAGTATCTTTAGACTTTACTAGAGGCAGACTAGTTATAAAGTCTAAACTAATCTCCTCCTAAATATCTTTAGGAATTAGTAATAGCGTAAGCTCGCTATATAGTAGATACTAGCCTAGTTTCGATCTCTAGTATACTATATAGGATTTAATATAGCTCTTTATATTAGACTCTAATTCGGGCTAGTAGAGCATTCTCTTAATTAGCTATAATATCTTATTAGCTCCGAAATAGCCTACAAGTATAGAGTTATAGAATATTACTAGGATCTCGTTCTATATTATAAGTTTATTAGGAATAAAGAGCCTTCTATAAAACTATAATAGATTGTTCTTATCAAAATACTATAGATTAGCGCGCCTAAGGGTAACTTACTTCTAGCTAGGTCTAGCTCGGATCTAGGCTATAAACAGATCCTTCTCCTATAATATTATAATTGCCTATATAAACTTAGTATTAGTATCGCCCGAACTAGTTTCGCTTATAAGTAGAATGCGTACTTAAAAGCATAGTACTTAGTATAGATAAGTACTAGTACTAGCGTCTAGGAAGGACATATTACGTATATTTAGTACTATTAGTAGTTCTGCGCTAGTATCTAAAATCTCTTTAGTTATAGTTCCTAAGCTACTCTTTTTAACTCGCGTTATACCGACTATTACCTCGATACTATCGCTTACTAGCCTAAGCTTTCGCTAGAGAGTTAGGAGTAATATATTAATAGTCCTATTCTCTATCTAATAATCTAGCCTCCGCGAAGGACTATTAGTAGGGTTAGAGCTACCTAACTAGTAGTAGATTTCGAAATCGAATTGTCCTAGATATACTACCTATCTAGCTTATTATAGATTAAGGCGCTAGATTGTCTAGATAGTCTTTAGGTTGTTATAGTCTATATATACCTTAACTAGTACTAATACGCTAGCGAAGTACTATCGCTAAGTCTTAAAGTAATAGATAATTACTAGTAGCTCCTAGTCGTACGTCTCCTAGTTCCGCTTATAGTTATATATCCTTCTAGACGTAAAGGCGATAGGATGCTACTTACTATCTTTAAACAATTACGACAAGATCCCTAAGATACTAAAGTCTAAAAAATCTATCTCTAGCTTAATCCCTTTAGTTAGATTAAAATAACAAAGAAGTAGTAATTCTTTAAAATACTTCTTTACCTTCTTAAATAACTCTTAGGCCGCTTCGGTCTAGTTAAAGTCTTAGTTGCCCTTTAATAAGTCGGTTATAGTAGCTATTTTCTTTATATAACCTTCGACGAACTATTAGTAGAAGTTTGCGAAGCTAAGGAATCCTTAGAGCTCCTTAATTGTTATTAGGCGAGGCTAGTCTCGGATTGTTGCTATCTTATCTAGATCGGCTACTACTCTATCTCTCTTAATAATAAAGCCTAGGAACTTTACTAAATTAGCGGCAAACTTATACTCCTTTAAATTATAATATACGCCTGCCTTCTAGAGGTAATCTAGTACCTTCTTTATTATAGCCTAGTACTCTTCTAAACTATCGGAGTACGAAACCCTATTATCTAAATATATAATATAGATATTATCTAGGAGACCTAAAAGAGTATAGTTAATATATACTTAGAAGGTTGCTAGAGTATTAGTTAAGCTAAAGGATATAATACGATATTAATAATATCTATACTACGTATAGAATATAGTTATCCTTTAGGTCTAGCGAGGTAAAGTACTTTATACTAATAAGTTAGTCTAGAGTTTCTTTAATAAGAGGTAGTAGATATCTATCCTTAATAGTAACGTTATTTAAGGCTCGGTAGTCTATATATAATCGTAGGTTACTATCTACCTTTAGAATAAATAGGAGAGGTATACTAGTAGGGCTAATACTATATTTAATCTGCCTAGCTACGAGCTCCTTCTTAAGATATTCTCGAAGCACTACCTACTTATAGGCTAATAGTAGATATAGCGGTCCGTAAGGAGGTTCCTTCCTATATACTAAATTAATAGTATAGTTAGTTACTCGGTAAGAAGGAAGCATACTAGCAGCTTTATTATTAAATAGGTCCTAGTAGGTATATAGCGTATCTAGGATCCTTAGATTAATAGCGGCTTTAGTAATATATACCTTTAATAGACTATTAGTAGTATACTTAACTCGAATCTAGCTAATATATTATACTAGCTACTTCTTGTCTCTCTTTAGTATACGCGCTAAAGCTTTAGCTAAAATAAAGTCTATATCTTTCTTAATATACTCTTATCTCTAAGTATCCTAGCTATTTAAAATATCGATTATATAATGCTTAAAGGTATAATAGCCTAATAGGACTTCCTAATTAGTTATATCTATACTATATATAAGGATAGTCTTCTAGTAAGCTTACCCTATATAATTAGTTATTATAAGCTACAACTTATATATACTATAGCACTTCTAGCTTTAGGAGTCTAGCTAGCTAATATCTAGAATCTAGGCTACGACCTTAGGAAGGTCGTACTTAACTACGACACCCTAGTCTAATAGTATAACTTATCTATAGATATTAAACGTAACCCTTACTTCCGAATTATTAATAGATAAGCCGCTTAGAGTATATAAAATATACTAGTCGCGAATAACTTATTTACTCTTAAGTAGCTAGATAGTATTATTAGTCTTCGAGTATTTTTGCCTAGCCGCCGCTAATCCGCCTATAGCTAGGCTTAAGATTTTTTTAGAGTAATAAGAGTCTTATTAGGATTGCTACCTAAGTTGTTCTTAGTCTTAGGACAATTAGGCTAGAGGTAGCCCTTCTCGCTATACCTATAGCAATTTAATTTACTTATGTCGCGTTTAGGCTTCTTAGATAGACTGTCGGTAGTATAATCTTACCCCTTATTCTTACCCTTCGCTAAGGAAGCCTTTAGCGTAGGCTACTTCTCTATAGGCTTCTAAGCTATCTTCTTCTATAGAATATTCTTCTCTAATCTAGAAGCAAGATCTATAAGCTTATTCTAGGTTGCGAGAGTAACATTATAGTTAATAATAGCTTTCTATAGCTTGTCTATAAGTCGAGTAAAGTAATAGTATAGAAGCTACTTCTTAGTATACTAAGGATCTATCTAGTTCTTAAG
This sequence comes from Teratosphaeria viscida, assembly GCA_020826765.1. Lineage (NCBI taxonomy): Eukaryota > Fungi > Ascomycota > Dothideomycetes > Mycosphaerellales > Teratosphaeriaceae > Teratosphaeria > Teratosphaeria viscida. The sequence continues at coordinate 44,944 of JAHESH010000142.1, forward strand.
CCCCTCTATATATATAAGGAAGGCTTAGGCTATCTAGTCTAACTTCTACCTACAACCTACGTACTTTATATAGGCTTAAAGGAGTCGATCCTCTAGGCTATCTAAGAGTTAGGCTAAGAAGTTCTTAAAGTACTCCTAGGTAATAGCTTAATATTCTACTTCGCTCTTCGCCTTCTACTATACTCTCTAATAGTCCTTCGGCGTATCTAAAAGATACTATATAGCCTAGGTTACCTACTAGAAACCCTCCTTATAGAGGTGTAGGGCTTAGAGGAAGGCAATCTTATAATTAATAATAAAGTCTTCTAACTACTTAAAATTCTTCTCTTTATAATTAGGTAGCTCCTTAATAGTCTGCTTTGCTAAGGAGTATCTACCTATTAGTAGTCTATCGGCGGATTACTTCTAGCTATAGTAGTCCTATAACTTAGCCTATAGGCAAGTAATATTAGCTTAGAGCTAGAGTTTCTACTTACGATCCTAGAGTATACGAACCTATTTATAGACCGATTCCTTATTATCTCCTCGATTAAAGCCTCCTAGCTCCTTCTCGCCTTCTTGTCGCTTATTACCTTCTTTAGGCTAACTTTACTAACTAAGTAGTTAGTTATATACCTACTTGTCTTCTCCCTCGATCTCTTTAATAGTCCCTATCTATCTTAACGGACTAATAGGACCTTATTCTTCTAGACCTATAGGTAAAGGCTAAGAATAAGTAAGAGGAGCTATTACTCTAAAATAGGTATAAAGATTACTCTATAACGAGGCCTTATACGTATATAGGGACTATATAAATAAGGTAGGGTTATAGCGGAGATAATAGACCCCTATCTATATAGAGTAGTAATCTTAGAGAAGAAAGAGATCTCTCCTCTCGAGAGGAACCCTCTCTTATAGAAGAACCTCTCTTCTCTTCGACTCCTATCTAACTAGAAGTAGGTCCGACAGAGAATCTTATTCCTTCTAACTGCCTATAGTCTGTAGGAGGTAAAGGATAGAGGACTACCTCTTAGTACTACTAGCGGACCGCCTCTAGTATAGCGAGATCCTTCTTCTAGGTAAACTACTAGCGGACTATAGATAGTATATATATATATTAACCTCTTATAGACCGCCTATAGTATAGACCTAGAGGACTCCCTAAGCCTAAGTCTTATATAACTTTTGCTTCTTACTAGCCTATAATACTAGTCCTCTAGTAAGTATAAATATATTCTCTAGTACTAAGATATAGTCTAATTTGTCTATTATATAGTCTAAGTTAGAGTACCTTATAAGTATATCTTATATCTTCGTATTATATATAATTCTAAGGTCCTTTAACGAGCGTATATATCTTCCGAGCTTCTTTAGAGCCTACTAGTAATACTTAGCTAGGTCTAATATATACTAGCTTAGCCTTCTAAGTACGAATATAATATTAGATCTAGTTAGGACGCCTATATATATCTAGCTACTAATAGCTTCTTAGTATTCTTTCTTATCTACTCTAATATTATTAGGTCCTAGTACTCTAATTACGTCGTAGCTATCTAGAAGTAACTAGGTTAGGGAAGTACTCTCTACTAATATTATAAGCTTATCTAGTATCTTTTCGATATAGTACGTCTAGTCTAAGCGTAAAGTACCTACTTTTTAGTCTCTAACAATCTTAATATTTAGAAGGTAGTTCGCTTCTTCTAGGTCCTTAATTTTAAAGAATATCGCGAACTTCTTCTTAAACTAGTCTATATTAGTTATACTTTCTACCCCTATTTTAATATCGTCTATATATACTAGTACTATTATCTTCTAGGTAGAGTAGACGAAGAGATAGAGATTAGCTCTATTCTAAATAAACCTAATCTTCTCGATCTTTTCTTTATAGAGTTAGTACTAGTCTTAGGCTACTTACTTTAGGCCGTATAAGCTCTTCTATAGCGTAAGTACCTCGCCTAGATTAACTCTAACTCTAGATAGAGTATATATTAGAATAACTTCTTTTAGGACTAACTCTATAAAAGTAATATTAATGTCGACCTAGTATAGCTCCTAGTTATTTATATATACTATAGCTATAAAGAGGCGAATAGTATTATATCTAACTATTAGAGCAAAGATATCTTTAAAGTCTACTCTAAGTACCTAGCTAAATCCTCTAGTAACGAGTTAAGCTTTAAACTTATTAACTAATCTATTAGTATTATATTTTATATCGAAGACCTATTTTAATATAATTAGGTTAGCTCCTACTAGTAAAAGTATAGCCTTATAAATTAGGTTGCCTTCTAACGCTATAGTTTCTACCTATATAGCCTCTAGCTATAAGTGTCCCTACTTCTTATTAGAGACTACCTAGTCGTACGTCTTTAGAATAGGTATCTTCTCTAATAGTCGAATTCTAGCTCCTACTACTACTAGGCTATATTCCTCTACGTCTACTATAAACCTAAACTAGCTGTCCTTATACTAATAGAGCTCTTCTTCTACGTTTATATCTAATATTATATTATAGATAGTAATAAAGCTATTAATTGTCTCTATAGCCTTCTTTAACTTATCCTACCTCCTTTTGTCTTACTAATTACGACGTCTCTTACTAGCTATCTTACTTAACTATCTTAGTAGGCCTCTATCTACTCTAACTTCCTCTAATCTATCTAATACTATTCTTATCCTCTTACCTAGTACTAGAGTAGGAGGTATAGGTAGAGCTACTAGCTCTTACTCTAGCTAGACCTACTCTAACTAGCCCTACTCCTTCTCCTATTACTCTAACTTCTCTAGCTTATTATTAGAGTCTAGGTCGTATTTCTTAACGCTCGCGTTAGGTTTTAGTAGCTATAGTAGTTAGATATATATTACGACCCTATATGTTATAGTTAGGCTTAGTAGCGTTAGGTTCGGATTAGGCTTTAGTAGGCGCCCGACTAGTTTTCGCGTTAGTATAGAACTACTCTAATTCTTCGGAGTAAAGCTAAGTTTAATCTTACTCCTCTTACTTTCCTTAAAGAATTTAATAGACCTAGTAGCGATTACCTACTTTAAATTAGGTACCTAGATCTTCTATATCTTTATAGTACCCTTAATATACCTAATAAACACTCTCTTACGTCCCTAATTTATTAGCTTGTCTTTCTATAAATCCTTAGGCATCGACTTTAGATTAATATATAAAACAACCTAGTATCTCTAAACGTATATATAGTCGACTAATAGTTGTTTCTCTAACTAAGCCTCTTCTAGCGTTAGTAAGAGATTATCGATCTTAACTAGGTATAGGTTATAGATATATTAGCTCGTAGTTAGAGCTTCTAGCTAGAACTTAATTAGGAGCCTAGCGTCTTCTATTATTGCTCTAACTACCTATTTAGTATCTCTAATACACTTTTCGGCAATACTACTCGCCCTAGAGTTATACGCTTTAGTTAGGTTAAGCTCTATACTATATTCTAACTCCTATTCCTTTAGAGTAGATAGGAGTTTACCTATATTATCGCTTCTTACTACCTTAGGCTTTAAGCTATTAGTCTAAAGCTCGAACTTCTTAGTAGTTTTAAGTCGAATCTAGTATAGTTTTTCCTAAGGTTACTATAAACTTTAACTATATCTAGGTAGTTACTAGGCGCTTTTATAACTTATATATACCTTAGGAGTTCTCTAATTAGTCCTCTAATTAGCTCTAGTCTTCCTATATAGTATAGTAGTAGCCTTAAGTCTACCTTTAATTAATTAGTAGATTAAGAACACTCTTCTAACAAATTCGACTCCTAGCTATAGGTAAAACCTAGGCTTATAACCTATTAAATTAAGATCTAACACTCTTATAGGTAATAGATTTACGTATATAGAAGTAGCTATAGGAGGAATATATTATATTAGGAACGGATTATATATAAGTATAGATAAAGTAGTAAACGTATATTTCGTTAAGAAGAGGAACCTTCTCTTCTCTCCTCCCTTTAAATACTCCTATTAGGGCTAAGCTTATAGGGTCTTATTAGAGGACTAGAGAGTTATGTTTTAGTATAACTCTCCTTACTCGAACTCGGGTAGGAAGATATAAGACTACTCTTCACCCTTTTTTAATAAGTAATACTATAAGTAAATAATATTAGGATAATCTTTAAGTAAGTTATACCTAGAAGTACTACTATTCTTAGAGTACTATAAGAGATTAGAGTTAGAGTACTAATTATAGAGATCGAGTCCTTAGTAGGCGTAGTCGCCTAATTATTATAAGCGACTAATACTATAGCGACCTCTAAGAAGAATTAACTTATAAAGACTATAATCTCCTCTACTAAGGAGACTAAGTCTATAGAGACTAGGCTATTATAGACCTCGTAGGTAACCTTAACTAGAAATAAGCCCTTATTATTATTTTTAGCTAGATAAGGACAAGCTTTAAGTATAGTGTTATTACTATTATAGTTACTAATAAGCTCGCTCTTTATAAACTAGCTAAATAAAGAGGAGTCCCTAAAGGAGGTTAAAGACTATAAAAGGCGCTAAAACGAACTATATCTAGGGTAGTATAACTAGCGATAGGATAGTCGATAGCTATATATTAAAAGGGAATTATAATAGATAATCGAAGACTATATAAGAGAAGACTCTATAGAGAATTTAAGACTCTATAATAACGCTTAATTAGAATAAGCGGGCCTTATAGAAGCTAATAGCTAGAGAGCCTCCTATAATTCGGTTAGAACTTATAACTATATTAATCTATATACCTAGCGTAAGAACTCCCTTCGATACTATAGATAGGATTATCTTAATAGATAAGAATAGAGAATTAGACCCTTATACTAGTTAGGAAGATAGTCTTATTACTAACGTATATAGAAACCTTACTAGCTATAGGATAAGCCTAATTATTATTATAATATACAGGAATTATAGCGCTAGAGTAATAAGTAGAGAGAAGACTTATATAATTAAGATAGTTCCTCCTTAAGTATAAAATCTAGTCTATACTTATATTATCGCTACTATAAGTATAAGGATAAGAAGAAGAGGATAGACTATTACTTAGACTATAGGTATTAACGTAGAACCTTACTAGATAATTCTAATTTATCTTCGTTATCTAATAACAACTATAACGACTATTATAGAGACTATTATTATTATAAGCGCTAATAACTATAACGACTATTATAGAGACTATTATTATTATAAGCGCTAGTACTTATATAATAATAGTACCTTATAGTTAGAAAGCTTACTAGAAATAGACGCTAGAAGTACGAAGAGCGACTCCTCTTTTAAGCTAGAGAGAGTAGGAGTCTTAAGTCTATATCTAAGTAGAGAATATAGTAAGAGTAAGCTAGTAATAGTAGGTAAGTACGTTATATACTACTTAGTCCTAATATTTCTAGATGTAGTAGAGGACTATACCTAGACTATACTAATAAAGGTAGTCTATAAGGGCCTATCCTAATACTTATAAGGCGAAGCTTCTATATAGTTTACCTATATCTTAATAATAAAGAAATATGCCTAGATAAGAGAAGGTTAGAGTATTAACTATTAGAAGAAGAAGCTATTTAAGAAGTTTAAGATATCTATAACAAAAGTACTAGCTCTTTTCGACTAGTAAGTATATAGCCCCTTAGATATATAGAATAGACATATAATTAGTAAATATATTATAACTATTATAAGACTTATAAAGGAAGCTAATACTAAGAGCTAATTAGTATAGGTATAGTATAGGATAGACCTATATCTAAGATAGGTTATATAAATACTAAATAGCTATACTACTCTTAATACCTTTATTAATAATTATAATTCTTATATAGAAATATAGAAGAACCTTTATAGACTACGCTAAAATAGCTATAATAATAGCAAGTATTATCTAACTATAACTAGTAGGTCTAATATAGGTTGTCGCTATAGCTAACTAGGCTAAGATTATAATTACAGAATATAAGGTACCTAGAGTAACTATTATAGCAAATCTAGGAGCTTTTAATTCTCTTATAGAGACCTAGGACTTAATACTAGGTAGTAAAATATAAGCGACTATCTAGTAGGCGCGAGGACCTAGGCCTTACTACTAAGCGCTAATAATATAACCCTACTAATTTAGGCGCGCCCTAGAAGAGAAAGCTAGCGTAATAGAGACTATCTATAATATAATAACTATAGAGATTAGCCTAGGTAGAATAAGGACTATCTATAATATAGCGATTATACTAAAACTAGTAAGGACTATCTATAGTTTAGTAACTAAGGCGTAGGTAACTAAGATCGCTTATAATATAATAACTATAGTAACTAGAGAAATAGCGATAGAGACTACCCTCGACTTAATAATTAGAGCAACTATTCTTATAATAATAATTATAATAGCTAGTAGGATTATAACTACTAGGGTAGCTACTATAGCGATATAGAAGGATTAGATTATAATAGTACTAACGTCTCCTATAAAAAGGCGTTAGGAGAGTTAGAAATCCTTACGAGACTCCTAGATAGTCGAGATATAATTATTTAGACAACTCGAGAGGTATACTTAGTAGAGTATCTTAAAACTAGGATACTTATTACTATAGACATTATTAGAGTAGAGAAGATAGTAATCGATACTAACTTCTAAGAAGTAACTATCTATAATTATAAGGACGTATGTTTCTTAATTAAAAGTAAGTATAAGGAAGGAAAGATAGTTAAGTAGATAGTTAAAGCTAATAATAAAGTAGTAATACTAGCTAAGTCAATTATATTAGTACTAGTATAGTATAGTAGTAGACTCCTACTATATAGAGACTTTCTATTTAAGGGCTAACTCTAGATAAACCTATCTATATATAACTATATTATCGATATATAGTTTGGAGAGATAATAGTATATAATAATTCTTACTATCTAGTAACTATTAGAAAGAGGACCTAACTAGGACTCCTAATAGACTACTTAGTAGATAGTACCTATACTCTTAGCGCGTAAGAGTATAGTCTTACGATACTTAGACCTATAGATTTAATACTAGACCTAGTACTAGAAGCTATCTACCTAACGGATATCTATATATATAGTATACTATAGGCTTAATACTATCTTATAGACATAGTCGCTAAGTTTAGTAATATAAAGAGAGACTATAGCCTAATAGTCGACATTCTAGAAGCTCGCTAGATACTAATACTATTAGTAACAAGATAGAAAGAGAAGCTCCTACTACTAAAGGTTTAATACTTAAGTAGATAAGACTAAGAGGTTATTAATAAGAAGTTCGATAGGTTATATTCCTAAGGCAAAATAAACGTTACTAACTTCCTAGCGCTATTAGGATACCTAGTATTTGTTATCTAGACGAAGGTCCTAGATAAGAATAGTAACTTCGTTAATAAGAGCTAAGTAGTAATTAATATTAGAGGTCTTAATAAGATAACTATTCTAGACTCGTACTAGATACTACTATAGAGTAACCTATTCTCCTTACTCTTAGGTTATAAGTATATATCTATAGTCGACCTAGTAGCATCTTTCTACTTATAGGCTATAAAGAGAGTAGACTACTATAAGTTAATAATAAATATCTATTATAGGTAAAAGAGCCTTAGTATAGTAGTAATAGGCTTCTATAATAGTATCTAGTACGTCTAGAGGAAACTAGATAATCTTCTAAGAGACTATAGAGGGTTTATAAAAGCCTATATAGATAATATTATTATCTTCTCTAGGACTCTAGAGGAGTATATATGCTAGTTAGAGAGTCTTCGAGATCCTAGATAGACACTATTTTAGTATTAATCTAAAGAATTTATACCTTAGGTACCTATCTATAACTCTACTAGGTTAGAAGGTTAATAGTTTTAGTCTACTATTAGAAGAAGAAAAACTAGATATAATTAGGAGCCTCTAATTCTTAGCTATACTTAGATAGCTTAAATACTACCTTAGTTTAATAGGCTATCTTTATTAGACTATCCTATACTATACGTAGATTTTAGGACTATTATAGGAAGAAAAGACGCGCTTATAAAAGGGCGCTCTAATAGTAGGCTATCTATAGAAGGCCTTTATAGGTAAAACCTATATTAGATAGGACGAATCCTATTTAGTAATATTATATTACTCCTTTTAGATAATATAGGACTATTTCTATAAAGAGACCTTCCTATAGCATCCTAACCTAGACTATCCCTTCTTTATTAACCTCGACTTATTAAGGAAATATAGCTATATAGTAATAATATATATAGTTAATAGAGACCTAGTAAAGCTACTAATAGAAGGTAGTAAGGCGAAGCTCTTCTTCTACTAGAAGATATAGATTATTATATTCCTTAGTAGAGCCCTCTCTATAGCTAAGAGGAACTCTTAGCTAATAGAGCTAGAGGTCTTAGAATTAGTATAGGTTGTTAGGAAGATATACTACTAGATATATATAAATAAGCACCTAACTACCTTCTTTATAGACTATTATATAGATAATCGCTTATTTCTCTTGTTTCTAGATAAGAGTAGTATATATAGTAGGTATCTTATTAGAATTTGTTAATAGCTTAAGCCGCCTATAAGGAGATAATACTAAAGAAACGAAGAACCTAGACTATAATAATCTATATCTAATAGCGTACTATAGGGATGTTAAAGAGCTACTAGTATTCTACGCTCTACTAGTCGAGATAGATAATAAGTTTAGAGATAGGCTTATAAGAGTATATAAAGAAGACTCTATTTAGGTAGAGTCTAAAGGTTAAAAGCGAGCCTAGGCCTAAAATAGATAGGAGGCTTATATATTATATCGCCTATAGAACTAGGGCGACGCGTAGATAATAGTATAATATAAGGATAGCTAAGATCCTTTTATAGGAGACAAATATAATAACCTACTTAGTCTCTAATTCTTTGTAAGAGAAGACCTTATCTACTATTATAAAGGAGGTAATCGAGACTATCTTTATATTCTAGACTTAATAGTAAAGGAGGTATTTAAGTAGGCTTATAACGACTATTATTATTAAGGATTCTACTATATATATAACTAGGTACGAGCCTTATTATTTATAAGGCACCCTACTAAGCATCTTAAGAAATATATCGCCTTCTACTTAGACTATAATTTAAACTAGACTAAGCGCTACTTCCTATATAGCGAGTTTAATTCTATCTAGACTAAGATAATTCTATACTATACTCTTATAATAGACTTTATTAGTACTTTACCTCTAATATAGTCTAGTAGGGATATAGCGCTAATAGTTACTAATAAGACTAGTAAGCGTAACGACCTAATATTAGAGTTAGTAATAGACGACGCTACTATATAAGAGATACAATTTTCTAAACAATTAATAATTATAGACTAGAGTATTCTATAGGTAGTAATATATAATAAGGATTCTAAGTTCCTCTTAGAGTTTATAACTATAGTCTTTACTAAGCTTAAAATCAAGATACTCTTAATAATAGAATACTATACCTAGACTAAATAGTTAATCTAAGTGTACTAACTAGACTATTATAATTATCTTAAGATACTTAATAATAGCTAAACTAGATACTAATTAGATAGAAGGCCTTCTACTAATTTTAGCGACCTTTAATAATTCTAGTAACGTAATAACTATAGTTACGCTAGATAAGTTTATAATAGATTTTAAGATAAACCTAGATTTCTTTATACCTTTAGAGGACCTTCTATCTATAGATTTTACTAGGGCGAGGATCTTAGTCCGCTAAAAGGCGGAAGACGCTATAGCGCTCGTAAATATAAAGATAAAAGAACGTTATAATACTAGGTATAAGCTAATCTACTTAAAGACTAGTAATATAGTATAGTTACGCTTATACTATAGCTACTATATACTAGGATATATCCTATAAGCTTGCTCCTTAGAAGAAAGATCTATTTATAGTAAAACACTAAGTAGGATAGTTAGTATACGAACTTAATTTACTAGAAGAGTCCTATATCTACTCTATTAGTAGAGCTAGTATTAAATAGTCCGGACCTATATAGTAGATAGAGTCGTTATAAGCTAGGACTAGTAGTAGCTAAGAATAATAAGGCGCTAGAGTATAAAGTTAAGCGCCTCCTTAGCTAGAAGATAATAGTTAGGAGAGAGAGCTTAGTAATATAGTACTTAGTAAAATAACTTAGCTATAATAATAGCTATAATCGATAGTATAATAAGAACGATCTTAATAGCGCTAGGAACCTTACTAGTAAGTATAATAAGGCTTATCCTAATAGAGACTATAGTATAATAGTATAGGTAAGAGAATATATAACCTAGAGTACTAGAGTAGAGGCTTTTTTAGGCTATTATTAAAAGGATGCCTAAAAGTAATAACCTTTATATTTATAGAATAATTATATTACTATAATAATAGTTTATTACGTAAATAAATAATAGGCCCTAGCCTCTTTATTTTCTAAATACTACTTTACTTCTAGATTCTAGAAAAACTTTTACTACTATAATAACTCCTACCTCGGTATTACTAAAATAAAGATATCTCTACTAGAAATATATTATCTAATATACTACGATATAAAATATTATATAATAAGTCTAGTATAGTATTTATTATATTAAGAGATACTCTCGATTAGAATAATATATTAGCGCTATAAGAATTTAGAGTATAGTAGTATCTAAGCCTCTTAGCTAAGAAGTACTATCTTCCTATATATAGTAATACTACGCGCTCTTAAAAGTATAATTATATTAACTACTTTACTCTAGTATAAATTTAATCTATAAACTATAACTAAGTCTTTACGCTATAGTTATTTATCTATATAGTTCGCGTCCTTACTAATAATACTATAGACTACGCCTAGAGAATAGTAGATGCTTTCTAGGCTAATAGTAACGTATAGGAATAGAAGAGCTATAACTTTTTAGTAAAGCTATATAAAGGCTTTATTATATAAGAATCTACTATCTTTACTAAGAGACTATAGCTATACTAGTATAAAGACCTAGATAATAGTAATATTATAACTAATTATATTTTCTCTAACTATTTCTAGTACTAGAGCTTCTTTAACTATAGGAAACTAGCGCTAGGATACTATCTAGAAAGAAAAGGTAATAATATATAATTTGCTACTTCTACTAGAATAAAGGTAGTCCCTCTAAATAATATTATAGTAGAGGGATTAAAGGCTATACTATAAAATAACCTAATATACTAGAGACTATATACTCTACCTTAGAGATATAAGAGTAAGGAGATCTATATAGAGTCTAACGTAATAGTAGATATAACCTAGACTAAGAGATAGTTCTACTATATTATAATTACTATATAATTAACGCTACTCTAGTACCCTCCTAAGATAGTATAATTAGAGGACAAGATTATTAGAGAACTTATAATTAATATCTACGTTAAGAAGCTATTCTAACTAGTCTTCTTATATAGGAATTAGAAAGGCGTCTTTAATAAGAAGGGTCTACTATACCTTTAGAGATATTAGATAGAACGTCTGTTTATTATTAATACTACTAACCCTATACTATATAGCGCTACCTATATATTAAACGCGTATATATACTATATAGAGGCGGCTATCTAAGGGAGGTTATATCTAAGGCTAAGCTCTCTATTTAAGAGAATAAGAAAAGATCTTTTCTATAGGTTAGGCTCAAGATACTAAGTTAAAGTATACTTACTCTCTATATATACTAGTTTGTTTATTTGTCTATATAAATGTTTTGTTTTTATATATATCGACTTATATACTAGCTTATATAAATGCCTTATCTCTATAGGCTAGTCCGACTCTATATAAAGTTGTCTACCCTCTCTCTCTTCCTTAATATACTTCTTTAGTTATTATCTCTCTAATACTCTAATACTTCTCTAATACCTTAGTACAGTATAATAGTAAGATATTCTACTAATTCTATTAGATAACGCTTTACTCGACAAGAAGCTTAGATATCTTATAGCTCTAAGCTCTAACGCTATAAGGCTCCTAACTCTTAGTTATACCTAGCTCTAGGTATATATTTAATTCCTCTATAAGGTATACTACGCTAGTTAGTTCTCCTAGGTCCCTTCGGTATTTAAGAGTAATACAACCTATTTTTATATTACTTATTTAGGCCTCGTATTTCCTAATAATCTAGGTTTATAAGAATATAACCTAAATATACTAACTAGTATAATATCTATTATAGTAGGCCTTATTATAGCTAGTACTATCTAGACTATAAACTAGGTCTAGTATACTACTAAGTTAGGAGGCTAGTACGTTAGCCTATACGCTCTTTATTACTCTAACCCTAGAAATCCTTATCTTAAGGGTTCCTATACAAACTACTTTAGAAAGAACTAAAAGAAGTATTACTTGCTTTATACTAGAGTAGTAGATAAGAATCCCTTAGGTTAGAGTAGTACTATAGGTTAGAGTAGTCTATTAGGCTAAGCTTAGATTAGCCTATTAGCCCGAGCTAAGATAGGTAGCTATAACCTCTAGCCTTATCTCTCTACTTCCTAGCCTATTAACCTAACTCTCTAAGCTCCGACTTATTAGAGCCTAGGTTAGAGTCCTAACCTAGGCCTATAGCGTTAGAAGGATAGGAATTATTATTAGAGGGATCTAGATTGTTACTAGATAGCTCTAGATAAGTACTAGGAGGGCAAGTACTATAGGTTACTTACTTATCTTATAGATTGTTATAACGAGGCCTTCTCTAAGCCTTATACAAATTAGGAAGCTAGAGACCTCTTTACTATATAGTTTAATAAGACTCTATAGCTAGAAGGAGGTATTCTAGTTAGAACTAAGCCGACGCTATTTACCTAGAGTAATCTTATCTATTATAGGATCTTAGTCTACTTCTAGGAGGCTAAATCCGCCTAGTAGGAATAGAGCGTTCTTAGGAGGCCTTTAACTCTCCTAGATTAGGCGACTAACTATAAGTTAACCTAGATAAGTAAGAGAATTAAGGCTCTAATATATTAGTACCTTACTAATTAGGTCTTCCTCCTCTAGCTCTACTTACGTGCCTCGATTTCGCCTATAATTAAGGAAGAGTCCCTATTAAGCAAGAAGTCTATTACTCTACTAAAGTAAGCTCTAGTCCTTATTCCTAATATAGCTTTCTAGGGTATAAACCTTAGTTAGAGACGTTAGAGCTCTAACGTCTCTAGTTAGAGGCGTTAGAGCTCTAATATTTCTAGTTAAAGGCATTAGAATACTAGGATTCTTAGTTAGAGGTATTAGTAGCTTAGAGAGGCCTAGGAGGAAAGATAGAAGTAGGAGATCCTAGTAACTCTTTCTCTTCTAACTTGTTATTAACCTCTTAGGCTAGATATCTATATAACTAGTATAAGTCTAATCTTTTTATATAGGAGTCTAAGGGATTAGCCTATTAGAAGTATATAGAGTAGTATCTATTCGTCCCTTACTCTAGACAACTATAACATTCTACTTCTTAGTAAGCGCTCGCCTCCTAAATATTAGCTATCTTCTAATATTAGCCTAGGCGCCTCTAAGGCTAAGTAGTACTTAGGTACTCTTTATTAGAGTCTATATCCTACTTGTCTAAGCCCTCGTATTATTATATAGAGACCTCCTAAGAATCTACTCTATAGTATTACTAAGATAGGTAGAGTAAGGGCCTAGTAGGAGTTCTATAATTAGTAATAGTTTTACTAGGAGATTACTAAAACGCCTAATAAAAGGATTAGTAGTAAAGTTTCTAAGTAGCCTAACGTAGGTCTATCCTAGGCTAGTTATCGTAGTAGTTAGAGTAGTAGTTAGAGTACTAGCAAAGTTTCTAAGTAGTCTAACGTAAGTCTATCCTAGGCTAGTTATCGTAGTAGTTAGAGTAGTAGTTAGAGTACTAGTTGTAGGTCTAGAGTAAGCTACTAGTAGTATAAGTATTCTAGTAGAGATTTGCGAGTTCCTAGTAATAAACGAGATTACCTAAGGTAGTAGGTTAGTCTAGTAGTATATTATAGTATCGCTTCCTAGTAGTAGCTATAATTATAGAAATAGAAAGAAAAGTAAAGTAAAAGATTACTTCCTTAGCTAAAGCTACTCTACTACCTTCTCGAATTAGGGCCCTAGTTTTAGTTTCGTTAGGCTGTCGGCAATTATATTAGAGGTCTTAATATAGCTAATAGAGATAATACCCTTCTTATATAAGTCTCTCTAATAATAATAGGCTACGTCGATATACTTTAACCTCTCCCTAGTATATATATCCTTTATAAAGGTAATTGCTACTTAGTTATCTCCTCGTAGCTATACTATTAGTAATCCTATAGCGAACTTTATCCTATCCTTAATATATAGGCTCTAACTAATATATCTTGATATCTTTATATCTCGAAGAATCTAATAGAGAAATTATAACTACTTTATATACCTTACTATTACTATATACTCTACCTCTATTATCGAGCCTACTACTAACTTTTGCTTCTTACTAGCCTATAATACTAGTCCTCTAGTAAGTATAAACATATTCTCTAGTATAAAGATATAGTCTAACTTATCTATTATATAGTCCTAGTTAAAGTACCCTATAAGTATATCTTATACCTTCGTATTATATACGATTCTAAGGTCTTTTAATAAGCGTATATACCTTCCGAGCTTCTTTAGAGCCTACTAGTAATACTTAGCTAGGTCTAATATATACTAGCTTAGCCTCCTAAGTACGAACATAATATTAGGTCTAGTTAGAACGCCTATATATATCTAGCTACTAATAGCTTCTTAGTATTCCTTCTTATGTACTCTAATATTATTAGTTCCTAGTACTCTAATCGCGTTATAGCTATCTAGAAGTAATTAGGTTAGAGAAGCACCCTCTACTAATAATATAAGCTTATCTAGTACCCTTTCGATAGAGTACGTCTAGTCTAAGCGTAAGGTACCCGCCTTTTAGTCTCTAATAATCTTAATATTTAGAAGGTAGTTTGCTTCCTATAGGTCCTTAATTTTAAAGAATGTTATAAACTTCTTCTTAAACTAGTTAATATTAGTTATACTTTCTACTCCTATTATAATGTCGTCTATATACTCTAGTACTATTATCTTCTAAGTAGAGTAGATAAAGAGGTAGGGATTAGCTCTACTCTAAATAAACCTAATCTTCTCGATCTTTCTTTTATAGAGTTAGTACTAGGCTCGAGCTACTTACTTTAGGCTATATAAGCTCTCTTCTAGCTTAAGTACCTCGCCTAGGTCAATTCTAACTCTAGGCGGAGTATGTATTAGAATAACCTCTTTTAGGACTAACTCTATAAAAGTATTATTAACGTTAACCTAGTATAGCTCCTAGTTATTTATATATACTATAGCTATAAAGAGGCGAATAGTATTATATCTAACTATTAGAGCGAATATATCTTTAAAGTCTACTCTAAGTACCTAGCTAAATCCTCTAGTAATAAGTCGAGCTTTAAACTTATTAACTAATCTATTAGTATTATATTTTATATCGAAGACCTATTTCGACGTAATTAGGTTAGCTCCCGCTAGTATAACTATAGCCTTATAGGTTAGGTTACCTTCTAACGCTATAGTTTCTACTTATATAGCCTCTAGCTATAAGTATCTCTACTTCTTATTAGAGACTACCTACTTATACGTCTTTAGAATAGGTATCTTCTCTAATAGTTATATTCTAGCTCCTACTACTACTAGGCTACATTCCTCTATATCTACTATAAACTTAAACTAGCTGTCCTTATACTAATAGTGCTCTTCTTCTATAATTATACCTAACGTCGTATTATAGATAGTAATAAACCTATTAATTATCTCTATAGCCTTCTTTAACTTATAAAACCTCCCTTTTTCTCTCTAATTATCACTTCTTTTACTAGTTATCTTACTTAACTATCTTAGTAGGCCTCTATCTACTCTAACTTCCTCTAATCTATCTAATACTATTCTTATTCTCTTACCTAGTACTAGAGCGGGAGATATAGGCGGAGCTACTAGCTCCTACTCTAGCTAGACTAGCTCTAACTAGCCCTACTCCTTCTCCTATTACTCTAACTTCTCTAGCTTGTCGTTAGAGTCTAGGTTATATCTCTCGACGCTCGCGTTAGGTTTTAGTAGCTATAGTAGTTAGATATATATTACGACCCTATATATTATAGTTAGGCTTAGCGGCGTTAGGTTCAAGTTAGGCTTTAGTAGTAGTAATAGGTATATAAGGTTCGGATTAGGCTTTAGTAGGAGCCTAACTAGTTTTTACGTTAGTATAGAACTACTCTAATTCTTTAGAGTAAAGCTAAGTTTAATATTACTCTCCTTACTTTCCTCGAAAAATTTAATAGACTCTATAGTAATTACCTACCTTAAATTAGGTACCTAGATCTTCTATATCTTTATAGTACCCTTAATATACCTAATAAACACTCTCTTATATCTCCGATTTATTAGCTTATTCCTCTACGAATACTTAGGTATCGACTTTAAGTTAATATACGAAATGAATCTTAGAGTTAGGGTTCTCTTTATAATCAGCCGTAGCTTCCGCTAACTCGTACTTATCTTTACTCTCGACGTTAGAGGATTCTAAGCTCTTAGAGGAACTCGAGTACTCTAAATTAGAGTCGCTTAATAATAATACGCTAGCTTTAGCTATATATGCCTTACTCTTTTTATACTTCTACTTACTCTTACTCTTATTAGAGTGCTTCTTATCCTTCTTACCTAATCGCAACTTACTCTAACTAGACCTATTCTTCGCCTTCTTAAGTGCTTTAATCTTCTATGTTAGAGTCTTTAGGTCGGTTATATTTACTTTTCTTTAGTACTATAGGCTAGACCTCCCCTTATTCTTCTTCTCCTTTAGTATCTTTTAGCACTCTAATAGGCTTAGGCACTTAGAAATAAGATGTTTGGATAGGCTATAAAGATAGTATAACCTAGCTCTACTAGCCTCTATACTTATTATATAGTTAGAGCCTTATATCTAGGCTTCTTTTTCGAATAAGATATATATAATCTTTACGCTATTCTTTATACCTATTAGATTGATTATATTATAGGGTAGTACTACTAGCTAGTTAGTAAAGGATATAGAGCGGATTATTATTATTCTAGGCTTAGTATAGCCCTTACCTTAGTTCCGACTTCCTAGAAGTCTTCCTTCTTTATAGATAGTTAATAATACTACTACTACTATTATATAAGCTCCTAATAGCCCTATATTATAACTATCTATCGCTCCTAAACTACCTAGAACGACGCTATTAATTACGAAGTTCTATCTAGTTTAGTATTAAATATAGGATTGCTACTAATCGACGCGATAGTAAATAGCGATTTAATAGACGCGTATAGTATTATATACTTACGCTAGTATAGAGATTACCCGAGACTAAG
Organism: Teratosphaeria viscida; assembly: GCA_020826765.1. NCBI lineage: Eukaryota > Fungi > Ascomycota > Dothideomycetes > Mycosphaerellales > Teratosphaeriaceae > Teratosphaeria > Teratosphaeria viscida. Next base: position 62,268 of record JAHESH010000142.1, read on the forward strand.
CGCTATTAGTATATAACTATATAGGGACATACCTAGAGCTTAAAGATTAAATTAGTACTATATAGATAGTAGGTACGACAAGTTATTTAACTTATTTAGCGACTAGTGTCGCTAATTATTTACTCCTTTACTACTAGCTAGTATAGAGTAACCTAAGACACCCGCAAATATAGACAACGCGATTATTAATATCGAGACGTTATAAATTTACTTAGTTCTAATACTAGGCAAATTACTATAGCTACATGTTCCTAGCTACTTTCTAGATACGACTATTATATCGAATAACTAGGAGACGTAGTAATATATCTTTAGTCGCGACGCGCCTAATAATCTTAGTTATAATATACCTACTACTACTAAGGTACTAGTTTGAGGCCTAGAAGGTATTTCTAATAATAAGGGCGAGACTCGAGTATATAAGCTATAGACGCGCTTTAGAGAGTTTATAGGCCCTACGCTACTAAGACGCTATACTAGCGACAAATTAGATATTTGTCTAGCGCCTAAGGATAGTCTACTAGACGAAGAAGAGAAGACTAAATTCGATATTAACAATTTTAGTCTTCTATTACTCGCGTAATTTGTACCTAAGTATAATAATAGCGGTCTAATATATACGCTAGACATCTTTACTATAGCTACTTATAGCGAATTAGACGAGTTAGTTAAGAACTACTTAGATAGCTAGTTTTATATACTATATAACGTTAATACAAGTTATAGTTATTTAAATAAGGATCTCGAGAAGGCCCTCGAGTAAGTAGAGATTACGCGTAAGTAGATAGCTATTTAAGACAAGGCTAGTAAGACTAGTAATACTAAGATTACTCGCTTGTTAGCTATTAAGGAGGAGCGTAATTAAGTAGTTAAGATAGCTCGTAACTAGTACTCGAAGAAGAAAGCTTTATAGTAGCGTATTTAGGAGTTAGAGAAGTAGCTCTAGGAGTAATAATTAGTTACTACGCTAGCTAAGAAGAAGTAATATCTGTTACCTATAATAGTAGTATTAATAGGCAAGATCTCTAATAAGGAGGCGGACGTAGCTCTAGCCTCGTCTAAGCTACTTTATCGCCCTACTATAATAGGAAGTAAGAAGAACTTAACTACTACGTTAATTAGTAATAGTACGTATAGTAGTACCTTAGTTAAGAGGAAGGAAGTATATAAGATACCTAAGCTATAGTATTATAAGGCGAAGTAGGATAAGATTCCTTTTAAAGAGTAGTTTAATAAGATAGTATAGTACTTTAGGTATAAGAAGTAGCTATATAGTTCTAAGAATAAAGTAGTCGCTACTTATTATAATAACCTAGCTAGTATAGTATATTATTAGTTACGCCTAGTTAAGTTCGCTATAGTTACTAACTTTCTAGATAATCTTAAGGAGCGTTATAGTATATATAATAAGCGTACTTAACTATATAAGAAGTAAATAGATTTAAAATATAAGTAAGACTAGTCTATTAATAACTTCTACGCTAAGTTTAAGGAGTTATCTAGTTATAAGCTAGAGGAGTAGTAGTCTAAGGAAGATAAGATAGAAGACTTCCTAGACAAAGTCTCGAAGGTTTAGGCTAAGATAGTAGCTACTAAGACGTACGATACGCTCTTTAACCTAGTTAAGAATATCTGTAATACTAAAACCTATCTAGGAGTTATAGCTACCTTTCTAAGTAGTCGTAGCGGTTAGAGTAGCTATAGTACTAATAGTAGTACGAATCTAAGTAGTAGCGATAGTAGTAATCGCAGCGGTACTTATAGTAGTAGGCCTCTACCTAATACTATATAGTAGTAGAAGGCTAATTATATCTATAAGCGTAACTATAACTAGTCTAAGATACTATTTTAGTAGCGCGACCTTAGTACTAAGTAAGCTAAGAAGGTTAGTAAGAGTAGATACTTAGTATATAAGGAGCCTTATAATTATAAGAGCGCTACCTATAAGTTTTATAAGTTACGTAAGTTAGCTCTAAAGGATATTAAGAATACGAGTATAGATACTAAGGATAGTAGTATACTCCTTATAATTAAAGCGCCTCTAAAGTAGTTAAAAGAGTAGGCTCTAGCTTAAAGCGCCTAAGTCTAGAGTCTTATTATTAAGCGTAAGGCGAGCCTTAGGTAAGGCTGCTACTAGAACTACTACTAATTCTAAAGCTAGGTACTAGTAAAAAGATTAAGGTACTTACTTCGCGCTCTAAGCCGCTATTAGGATTACTATTAAGGAAGGCGGTACTAATATTAACTATTATAGCACTCTACCTACTAGTAGTAGAACCTAAATAGGCTACTATCTAGGTAATAAGACAAGATACTAGTTTAGAGACGCTCGCGCTAATAGAGGTATATAAAGAGATACTACTAACTATATTAGCAATTACTATAAAGAAAGATATAAGTCTAGTACTCTCGTACAGCCAAATTATAGTAAAAGCTAAAGTAGGTAACGTTAAGTTATTAGTTATACTCGATACTAGCGTAGTATCCTTTTTTATTAGTCCGAATATAGTACGCAAATTAAAGGTGCCGCTATTAAATCTACTAAGAGTAAGGAAGCTTACTCTAGGAGATAGAGATAATACTAGTATAATTTAGTAGTATACTAGTATCGACTACCTTTAGATAGGAGTATATAAGGAAGATATTATAGTATATATTATACTATTAGATAGATTCGACCTTATAGTAGGTATACTATAGTTTAAGATATATAAGCTTATAATACTATAGGCGATAGACGAAAATTAGGTTTAATTCGTATTACTACTATAATTATTATAATATAGGTATTATAGCGCTATACGTTAAATATATACTAATATCTAAGCTTCTAGATCTATCTATTAAAAGTATAAACATAGCTAAAGTAGTCGCTACTATACGCGCTAGAGAGGATAGTTACTAGGTTATTAAGGTTAATTCGAAAGAGTAAGTAGATAATATACTTAACTATATTAAGAGGTTATATACTCTAAGTATAGAGGATTTTAATAAATATATAAAGGGTAAGCCTCTAGTAGACTTAAACGAGGCCCTCTTTCTAGAGTTCTATAACCTAGCGAGTACCTTTATAGATAATAAGGAAGACGCGCTACTACTATACTAGCTAGATATTAATCTAGGTATCGACTTTGTTAAAGGAGCTAAGTAACTATTTAGCCGACTATATCCGATAGGGATATAGGAGTTAGAGGTAATTAAAAAGTATGTTACTAACTTTAGTAAGCGTAAGATTATATAGGAGTTAAAGTCCCCTATTACCTTACTAGTAATATTAGTAGGTAAGCCTAGTAGTAGCGCGCGAGTATATATAGATTACCGAGCTATTAATACAATTATAGTTAAGAACTAGTACTCTATTCTATAGATTAGAGAAACCTTAGTATAGATAAATAAAGCTAAGTTCTCTATAGTATTAGACGTAATATCTATATTTAATTACCTACGTATCTAAGTAGGAGACGAATAGAAGACTGCCTTTACTATAAGGTATAGGATATATAAGTACCTCGTTATACCCTTTAGCTTATATAATACGCCGAGTACCTTTTAGACGTATATTAATAAGGTTCTCTATAAATACTTAGACGATTTTTGTTTGGTATATATCGACGACCTAATTATATATAGCGAGACTAGGTAAGAGTATATTAACTATATATAGAAGGTCCTTAAGGCCTTAGAAAATACTAAGCTACTAATTAATATCTATAAGTTACGCTTCTTTACTAATAGCGTTAAATACCTCGGTATTATTATAACGCCTACTAGACTATAAATAGACGTAGAGAAGGTTAGGGCTATTACTAAATAGGAGACTCTAACCTCGCTTCGAGATATATTATTATTCCTTAGATTAGCTAGTTTTTATAGGCATTTTATTTATAACTATTCGGACATAGTAGTACTACTTATAGTACTATTAAAGGGCCGCTAAATAGTTAAGAGCAAAATAAAAGCGAGGCTCCTATTCTAGTAGTCTTAGGAGTGCTAAGACGCCTTTAATAGTCTTAAATAGGTATTTACTATAGCCCCTATACTAATATATTATAATCTAGACTATAAACTAGTTATAGAGACCGACTTATCGGACTATGTTACTACTAGCATATTGTCTTAGTATAGCGAGGATAGTTATCTATATCTAGTCGCTTTTTATAGTAATAAGATAAACCTAGCCGAGTATAACTATAAGATCTACGATAAGGAGTTAATAGTAATTATTAAAGGATTTAAAGTCTAGAGGCTAGAGCTTATTAGTATTCTAGCTCTAATAGAAGTTATAACTAACTATAAGAGCCTAGAATACTTTATAACTACAAAGTAACTTAATTGTCGCTAGGCTCGCTAGATAGAGTTCTTATCTAAATTTGACTTTAGAATTATATACCGCCCTAGTAAAGAAAACACTAAGGCAGATATCTTATTAAGAAGGACTTAGAATATAGAGTCTTAGGAAGACGTAGCGAATTATAATTAAGTTCTACTAAAGCCCTATATACTTTCTAAGGATATTAGGGACCTAAATAGGTAGTAGTATATAGCGGCCTTATTAGTTTATAATAAGAACAACTAATTAGTCGATAAGCTACTAGTAGAAGCGTACTTTAATAATAAACTTGTACTCGTAGTAAGGAATACGCTTAAGAAAGGAGAAGCGCGCCTACTAGCTAAGTTTAAGTATACTAGTATTAGCTTAATAGATTACTAGTTCGAATATAATAGATTACTAGTTAAGGATTACTTATACCTACTAGTAGACGAAGAATTAAGGCGTTTAGTATTATTCTATTACTATAATATACTAATAGTAGAGTACCTAGGGCGTAAGTATATATATATATTACTCTATTATAAATACTTCTAGCCGAACATATATAAGGATATAAGGGCGTATATCTAAGATTATATAGTATACGTATATACTATATACTCGAGGAAAGTCGCGTAAGGATAGTTACGCCTCCTACTAGTATCTTAAGGAGCTATATAAGAGGTAATAATTAACTATATTATAGAACTACTACCAAGTAAGTAGAGAGGTTAGATCTATATAATTATTCTTATTATTATAGACTAGCTTATAAAGAGAAAGTAGTTTATACCTATAGCTAATAGATTAGCGAAGATAATAGTAGACGCTATATACGAGTTCGTAGTTAAAGACTAAGGAATATTTTGCTATATTATTAGCGATAGAGCTCCTAAGTTTTTAAGCAAGGTGTATTAATAGATTAACTAGCGTACTAGAATAGAATACCGCTTTAGTACTACTTACTATCCTTAGATAGATAGTTAGAGTAAGAGAACTAACTAAGTACTTAAGGTCTACCTCTATATATATATTAATTATATATAGGACGACTAGGTATAGATACTTTAGCTCGCTAAGTTTAGCGGCAATAATACTAAATCTAAAGCTATTAGTATTTCGCCCTTCTTAGCTACATTAGGTCGTAATCTATAATTCGACGTATTACCTAAGGTATAAACTAACGAATTTATACTAAGCTTAGTATAGTTAGCCTATATAGAAGCGAATTAATTCGTAGAAGTTATAAAGGAAATTTATTAACTTTATATCGACAAGATAATATATATAAAGATAGTATAAAGCGTAATTATAATATAGCCGAGTTCTAAGTCGTAAATATATACTAGGAGATTTAGTATAGTTAAATACAAAGAATATACGTATAAAGTACCTATTACGAAAGTTAGACGCGAAGTAGATTAGACTACTATATGTAGTTAGAGAAGTATCGCCTAATATATACTAACTTAATACTATAGGATACTATATTTATAATATATTCTATACTAACCTCCTTCGCTCTACTACGCTAGCTTAAGTAGATAACAAACCGCTACTAGAGCTTATCGAATATAAAGGAGTTATATAGCTATATTAGAAGGTAGAACGTATACTAGTAAGTAGGTAGAAAGGCGGAAGGTATAAGTATCTATAGTATATAGTTAAGTAGAGAGACATATCTACACTAACTAAGAAACTATACTAGAGTCTAAAAGGTACTATAGATTAGGTAGTAGCGGACTTCTATAACGCGTACCTAGAGTAAGATAGACTACTAGAAGATTTTATAAGACTAGTAGATAATAAGGAGAGGGATATAAGAGAAAGAATAGTAGTAATAATAGATACTAAGATAGCGTTACTACTATTCTTTATAGTACTATAAGCTATATATTACGTACCTCTTATTACTAGTTATTATTCGTCTAGGACTACGGCTACTACTATTACGTAGGTAGTACTCTTCTAGCGTATAGTAAGGCGTAGGTATTACTCTACTCTTAGCGTCTTCGGATAGTATTACCTCGTCTTAGTTATATACTTTAGGTCGCTTTATTAGTAGATAGTTAGCTAGACTTATAGTTAGGTTATTGTTTTAGTTAATTGTTATTATTATCGCCTAGGCGAATAGCGACGATTTAGAGGGGAGGTAGTATTATAGAGTAGTATTACTAGCTAGTTAGTAAAGGATATAGAGCAGATTATTATTATTCTAGGCTTAGTATAGCCCTTATCTTAGTTCCGACTTCTTAGAAGTCTTCCTTCTTTATAGATAGTTAATAATACTACTACTACTATTATATAAGCTCCTAATAGCCCTATGTTAGATCGTCTATCTAAGATTATAGTATTACTCTAGTAATATGTTTAGTAACTACTAGACTACTCTATTATATAAGTATAAGATCTTTATATCTAGCTCGATACTAATAATCTTATATAAGAGGCTTAATAAAGTCGTAAAGGTATTGTCGATTATTATACCCTTATCTATCTTATAGGTTGTATACTACTACTAGTATACTCTTAACAAAGTTAGAAGGTTCTTAGTATACTTTATATTTAGGAGGGTCTATATATCTGCAGCTATAATATACTCTAGCGTTAGAGATAAGTCGATCTCGTCTAGGCTCTAGGTTATCTTAAATAGAGCTATAGAGTTATCCTAGTACTACTTATTAGTATATACTAGCTTATATATCTAATTTCTAAATATATACTATAAATACCTTCTTTCTAGTATAGTTGCCTATAGTATTATTCTAATACTCTAGCTTAAGGAGCTATAATTAGCACTCTAACTAGTAGTACTCTAACTAGTAGAGTCCTCGCTAAGGTATATATTACTTATCCTAGATACTAACGTATTAGACTCTAACTACAACCTCTAGGCGCGAGGAGGCGCCTACTAAGCGGCTAATAGAAGAAAAAGTAGTTACGTTCTAGTCTCTCTAACTCTTAGAGTCTCGCTATTTATAATCGCTATTCTTAGGCTAGCTAGGAGAGAAGCCGTTCGATCTAGTAGCTATACGACCTTCTTTTATATAAGTAGTTATATTACCTACTTAAACTAGAGCTCGTAGTTCTCTCGAGTAAGGGTAGGGACCTTCTTCTAGTCCTTAGTAGAATCTATAGTAAAAAGAATTAAAATTAAATAAATAAGAGATAAACAAAGTAGTAGTTTTAAGTCAAATCTAGTATAGTTTTCCCTTAGGTTACTATAAACTTTAACTATATCTAGGCGGTTACTAGGCGCTTTTATAACTTATATATACCTTAGGAGCTCTCTAATCGGTCCTCTAATTAGCTCTAGTCTTCCTATATAGTATAGTAGCGGCCTCGAGTCTACCTTTAATTAATTAGTAGATTAAGAACACTCTTCTAACAAATTCGACTCCTAGCTATAGGTAGAACCTAGGCTTATAACCTATTTAATTAAGATCCTACACTCTTATATATATATAGAAGTAGCTATAGGTAGAATATATTATATTAGGAATAGATTATATATAAGTATAGACTAAGTAGTAAACGTATATTTTATTAAGAAGAGAAATCATCTCTTCTCTCTCTCCTTTAAATACTCCTATTAGGGCTAAGCTTATAGGGCCTTAGTTAGAGGACTAGTAAGTTCTATTCTAGTATAACTCTCCTAACTCTAATATAGGTAGGAAGATATAAGACTACTCTTTACCCTTTTTAATACTTAAGCCTATTATAGTAGTATTAGAGTTTTACTTAGCCTCGAGCCTCTTATTAGGCTTTCTACTACTAAGCCTAATTATAAAGTTAGTAAGTAGGATAATTAATAGTATAACGCTCTTAGTTACTACTATAATACTATTCTTAATACGCCTAATATACTTATAAAGGTAGCTATAGGCTATAAGCTATATAATAGGCTAGAAGAAGAATCTTTAATATCTAAGTAGCCTTCTAAGGTACTTTTAGCATCTAATTAGGCCTCAAAAGTAGCTTCTAAACTTATTATACGCTACGAAAATACTAACTACTCTAATAATGCTATAGGAGCTTAGAGCTTTAGTAGGCTAAGCTAGTAGCTATAGGATATATCTAGGTTAGTAACGATAATAAGTCTAGAAGGGTAGTATTTCGCAACAAAATAGATATACTTAAGGGATAGTATATTAGCTATAAGCGTACTAGTTAGACGAGTATAATAACTATACTTTATTATCCTTTTATCTACTAATAGGATTATATAGCTAATAAAGTTCTTTAGTATATATATAGGACATATAGGAATATAGTTAGTCCTATACGACTAGCTTATATCTAGAGAGATAATAGGTATCTCTAAGTCTATACTAATTAGTTTAGATATATATAGCTAATCTCTAATAAGTTTTAAGTAAGAAATAACCTTAATTATATTAGGAGGCGAAGGGTATCTTTGCTATTATATACTAAGAGTCGTAGATTCGAGCGCTTTAGTAGTACTCTACGAATAAATTACCGCCTTAGTTCTAATTACTACTTTAGTATACTAAGTCTTAATATTACTTTTATAGTAGTAATCCTATCGATATATTAATTAAGTTATATAAAATTACTAAGCTAGGTATTAGCTTAGGGCCTAGCTACTATAGATCTAAGAAGTCGAATAGGAATTAACTAAGTAGAATATATAGTAACTCTACTATTTAAAGTAGTACGTGTCTAGATCGAGCTAATCCTACTTATTACTCGAAGATTATCTAAAGTATTCTAGTATTAGGTAGACTTATAGGATCGACCTTATATATCTTATAAGAACCTTCTAAGGAAATTATCTAACTAGGACGTAGGTAGAATAGATAAGTAGAGAGAAGTTAGTATTAGCCTACTCTATAATAACTTTAATAGCTTTATATAATATTAGTAATAAGAGCCTTAGTATATCCTCTAGAATAGTAGCTAGTAGTAATTACCTTCCTTCGTCTATATAAGGCAGCCTATAATAGCTTAATCTAAGCTCCTACTATAGTAGTATAGCAAAGAAGTAGGCTTAATCTAAGCTCCTACTATAGTAGTATAGCGAAGAAGTAGAAGAGTAATAATATATTTCTACTTAGATAGTAAGGTATAAGTAGTATACTTAAGCGCTACCTATTTTCTTAATACTAGATAGTCGAGCTATAGGCTTAGATAGCTAGGCTAGTAAGCTAAGCTATATATAATATATATATATATATATATTATACGCTTCGCTTTATAACTAAATAAAGATAGTAATTAGTTTCTAACCTTACTCTATTCTTAGAGACTAAGGCTCTATACGCTACTATATACCTTCGTATCGATAGCTTATTATATACGTTCTTAATTCTAATTATTCTACCCTAGTTATAGCCTATAGAGTACTTATAATAACTAGTTTTCTTCCTCCTAGATAAGTAGGCTCTATGCCTACTTATATATAGCGCTAACGTAATACTAAGGCTATTAATAACTAGCTTAAAGTAGGGGAGATAGTCGATAAGGAGATAGCTTATCTTAAGAAAGAGTAGGTAGTACTAGATAAGGAGTAACGCCTCTATACTCTAAGTAGGTATAGCGCGCTATAAGCGCCTATAAGTAGTAAGTTTCTAGGCTATAGAGGTAGCGATAATATTATCTATATAGTCCGCTAACCTACCTACTATACCTACGCGTTAAACTTTTATTAACGTTCTCTAGTAAGATACTAAAAGAAGTAAGAACCTTTATCTACTATTTAGAGAAAGTATTTATATTATTAGGCTAGGCCTATAGTAATATATACGCGCGGATTATATATATAAGTATATTCCTTAAATAGGATACTTCGAAGACCTAGTATAATTAGTATAAGGTCTTAGACCTAGCGCTAGACTATACCTAGGAGATATTTTACTAGAAGATAGTAGATATAGTCTAGGATCCTACTTATTATAAGCTTACTATCGCCTAATTATAAGAAGACCTCGTACCTATATAGAGACTATATAAATAAGGTAGGGTCGTAGTAGAGATAATAGACTACTATCTATATAGATTAGTAATCTTAGAGAAGGAAGAGATTCCTCCCCTCGAGAGGAACTCTCTCTTATTAAAGAATCTCCCTTCTCTTAAACTTCTATCTAGCTCTATACTTAGTAAAGGGATTCTAATTACCTAAAGACAGATATATTCTAATTATACTAGAAGTAGTCCGATAGAGAATCTAATCCCTATAGACTACCTATAGTCTATAGGTAGTAAGAAGAAAGGACCTATATCTTAGGACTATAGGCGGACTACCTATAGTATAGTAAAACCCTTCCTTATATCTAACTACTAATAGACCGTAGGTAGTATACTATATATACTAACTTCCTACGGACCGCCTATATTATATACCTAAAGGACTCTCTAAGCCTAAGTCTTATAGGCGCCCCTTTCTTATACTAACATCTTAATAGCGAGGTATTATAACTTATATCGTATATATCTCGCTTTATATACTATTATAAATATAGAATAGAACTTTATAGAAGGTCTACTATAGTAACAAGTCTAAATAATAGTTACGCGTTATTATTATAACCTTCTAGCGCTAAATTACTAGTATTAATATCAAATTTTTTATTTAGCTATTTACTAACTATTCTTTCTCTAATTACTCCTCTTCTATAATCTTTTTATTAAAGTCCTATAACTACGTATAGTCTATAATTAACTTCCTTACCTATATAACTCTCTATAGTTCGTTTAAGATACTAGGCTTCTATAGTAGTAGTACTACTATTATTAGTATGTGTACTTCTAATATTAGTACTAATAAGATATACTATTTCTAAGCTATATCTCTCTAGAATAATATACCTATCCTCTATATCTTCTATATAATATATACTAAGAGTATTACTATTAGCTACCTTTATAAGAAGCCTAATAACTACGCTTATAGCTACTATACTAGAAGTAAGAAGGATTTTTATAAGATTATAAGTTGTCCTCTTAGGATTTCCTTAGGATTTCGACTACCTATAGTCTATAGGTAGTTACTAATTATTCTAGATCTTCTCTACTCTCTAAGGCCGCCTTAATAAGGTTTATAATATGTAAGTTATATATATAAAGCTCTATAAGTAGCGCGGCGTTAATATTAGTAATATAAATATAGTCTATAGTAATAGAGTTATACTAGAGGCTACTATTAAGCTTCGCTACGCGTAGCTAACCTTTAACTAAGTAATAGCTATATATAAGTAGGACTTTAAGTATAAGCGCGAGTACTACCTACGCTCTAATTACTATCTATATACTAACAAGAAATACTATTATATTAAGAATAAGGAGAGGCGCTATAAGTAGAGTATAGATATCGAACTAACTCTAAGAATAACCTAGATAATAGGTAATATAGCTATAAGTAGACTATCTATAGTATAATATATACTTCTTTTGCTAATAGTTCGTTATAAGATATAGGTAATATTTAATCTACTACTCCTTATAGATGCGCTCTACTAGTAGCTAATACTCCTTCTAGTTACCTTTCCTATATAAGGATCTCTAGTAGCTCTTATCTTCGCCTATACTATTACTCTAGTAGTAGTTATAAGTATAACCTAGTTATACTTAATACTAATAACGAACTATATATATATAAGAGCGACAACTCTACTAACTCTAATATTAAGGCGGAGCGTATTTACTTTATAGACTACTTTAAGGTAGCCGCCTATAAGCTAACTAAGGTTACTAGCGCTAATAAGCTAAAGAAAGTAGTATATATTAATAATATACTATCTAAGAGCTATAAGCGCTATAAGCGTAGTCTCTTACTAGACTAGGCCTCTCGCTCTACTTATTATAACTATTAGCGGTCTAGTTAAGCTAAGACGCCTTTTAAGGAGGGCTATACTCTAGATAAGATCTATAACCTATCTAGTAATAATACGAAGAGGATCCTAATAAAGCTAATAGCTAACGACAATTTGTTATTAAAGAAGTCTTATACTTCTACTAAGAAGAAGGCTATTATTAAGATCTCTAGCAATAAGTAGTTAGCTAGCTTTACTAGTAATAACAACTTTATACGCGACTCTTCGTATAAGTCTTCTATAAAAGGAAAGAGATATACTATTATTATCCTTAATCTAGTATAGAGTAATATCTTGCCTTTATCTAAGAATATAGGTATATTTAACGTATAGCCTATACTAGCTTATAAGCTAGGAGATAGTCTAATCCTTAGAGGTTCGACTACTAATATATTAATAACTCCTATTAGTATCTACTATATCTATAAGCACTATAAGCATATCCTAGATATAACTTCTACTATAGCTAACTTCGTACTCTCGCCTAGGACCTTCTCTAATCTGCCTATAGTAACTACTATATCCTTAGGTCTATTAGTAGCTATACTAGCTAATAGCTACAACCTCTAGTTTAGTATAGGTTCCTAGTACGCTATAAGCTACTATAGCTTTCGCTACTACTTTAGTAGTAGGTACTACTATTACTATATTAGCGGCGTAGTACTTTAGCTTCGGTATATAAGGGTAGAGAGTATTAAGCGTAAGAATATATAGGATATTAGGATAGTAGTAGTCTACTTATAGTTAGTAGCTCGCTTTACTAGTAGTAGACTAGTATGCCTAACTTATTATATTAGTATAGTATTAGGTTTTTAAAGATAAGATAGAAGAAGAATAAAAAGTATTATTTTAATATTATTTAGGGTTAGGGTTTTAGGTTTTATAATAGCTTCTACTTATAGAGTAGAGATAGTAGAGCCTTTAAAGGCTTAATATTATATCTAAGCCTACTCTCTATATAAGAGGTAGGTAATAGTACGTTAGGTAAGAGCTAGTTATTAGTCGAGGAGCTCTTCTATAGCCTCGACTATAAGTAAATATACCCTAGGTCTAGATATAGCTCTAGTACCTATAAAGCGCCTATATAGTATAGTTATTATTATAGAAGGAGACGAAGTTAAGATAGATATATTACTTAATAATTACGTAGATATTAATATTATATCTTAAGCTTATATCTTATAGTATAGACTTAAGCAAGTTATAAGCGTACCTCTTCCTACTATAGACTCGTTCTAGAGGAAGAGAGGCTATTATTATAGCGCGTATTAGCTTAAGATCTAACTAGTAGATAGTACTAGATATACTAAGTATACGTAGGATATATTCTTCGCTTTAGATATACCTAGAGCGCTAGTTTTACTAAGGCGGCTTTAGAAGCGCTAGTAAGCTATTATTATATATAGTAGTATAGATAAGTAGTATTATAGTAGCGTATTATCTATAATACGTATACTTAACGCTAGGCGTTTCTATTAGTTACTAAAGACCGAATCTTATATATTTATAGTCGCTACTAGTATAATAGTAGGACTAGTATCCCTTTCTAATAAGATTAAAGACTTTATTAATATATTTACTAACAAAAAGAATATAGCTAAGCTTAAGTATATTAATAGCGTAGAGTATACTATTCTATTATATACTTGTAAGAAGCTACCTTTTTATTCTTTATATAACCTATTAGAAGCGGAGCTTAAGTTACTTTAGAAGTATCTTAACTAGGCCCTTTAGAATAGCTAGATCTAGCGTAGTACTAGTAAGGTAGATACTCCTATTCTATTTATCTCTAAGAAGAATAGTACTATATAGTTATATATAGACTACTAAGGGCTAAATAGGATTTTAATTAAAGACTAATATCTCTTACCTCTTATAGATAAGACGCTAGTATAGCTTAGGTAGGTAGTATAGTTCTCTAAGTTAGACCTTAAGGATATATACTATAGGATCCTAATTAAAGAAGACGACTACTAGAAGACTATATTCTATACGCGCTATAGCTATTTCGAATATTTAGTAATACTACTTAGGCTAACTAACGCTCCTATAATCTTTTAGATATATATTAACTAAGCTCTTATAGGCCTTATTAATATCTATTATATAGTATATCTAGATAATATCCTAATCTATAGTAACTTATATAAAGAGTATACTTAGTACTTATATCTAGTATTAGAGTAGCTATAGAAATACGCCTTTTATACTAGCTAGAAGAAATATAAGTTCTATACTTACTAACTAGAGTCCCTAGGCTTTGTTATTAATAGCTCTAGCGTATTAATAGATAAGAGTAAGCTTAGTATAGTTAAGAAGTAGCTAGTACCTAAGACTCTTAAGGAGGTCTAGAGTTTCCTTAGCTTCGCTAACTTCTATAGGTAGTTTATTAAGAACTACTTAAGGATAGTAGTACTACTTACTATAATAACTAAAGAGAAGGGTAGCCTATTCCTATAGGGAGAGTCTAAAGAAGGTATGTTTTATATACTTATAGTAGCCTTTACTACTACCCTAATCCTTTAGTATTATAACTCTAAGCTCCTAATTAAGATAGAGATAGATACCTCTAGGTTTACTCTAGGTATTAACCTCTCCTAGCTCTTTATAGGCGAGGGTACTACTTATTAGTACCTTATTTTATTCTACTCTTAGAAGCTTACTATAAGAAGACCTTATATATATATAGAGACTATACTAATAAGGTAGGGTTATAGTAGAGATAATAGACTACTATCTATATAGATTAGTAATCTTAGAGAAGGAAGAGAGATTCCTCCCTCTAAGAGGAACTCCCTCTTATCGAAGAACCTCCTTTCTTTTAGACTTCTATCTAGCCCCTTTTATACTAGAAGCGAGTCTAATAGAGAATCTAATTTTTTTCGACTGCCTATAGTCTAAAGAAGGTAGAGGATAGGGGCCTATATCTTAGGGCTATAGGTAGACTACCTATAGTATAGTAGAGTCCTTCCTTATATAGAACTACTTATAGGCCGTAGATAGTATATATATATATTAACCTCTTATAGACCGCCTATAGTATAGGCCTAAAGGACCTCCTAAGCCTAAGTCTTATAGGCGCCCCCTTCCTATACTAATATCCTAATAGCAAGGTATTATAACTTATATCGCGTATCTTGCTCTATATACTATTATAAATATAGAATAGAACTTTATAGAAGGTCTACTATAGTAACTAGCCTAAATAGATAGTTACGCGTTATTATAATAACGTTCTAGCGCCGAATTACTAGCGTTAATATTAGATTTTTCCCTTTAGTTAATTACTAATACTCTTTTACTAAATACTCTCTTCTATAATCTTTTTTATTAAAGTCCTATAGCTACGTATAGTCTATAATTGACTTTCTTACCTATATATCCTCCTATAGTTCGTTTAAGATACTAGGCTTCTATAGTAGTACTACTACTATTATTAGTATATATACTACTAATATTAGTACTAATAAGATATACTACTTCTATACTATAGCCCTTTAGAACGATACCTCCTACCTATATATCTTCTATATAACGTATACTAAGAGCGTCGCTATTAGCTACTAATATAAGAAGCCTAATAACTATACCTATAGATACTATACTAAAGGTAAGAAGAGGTTCTATAAGATTATAAGTTATCTGCTTATAGTCTTAACTACCTATAGTCTATAGGTAGTTACTAATTATTCTAGATCTTCTCTCTACTCTAGAGCCGCCTTAATAAGGTCTATAATAAGCTTATTACCTACGTTAAGCTCTATAAGTAGTATAGCGTCGATATTAGTAATATAGATATAGTCTATAATAATAAAGTTATACTAGAGGCTACTATCGAGCTTCGCTACGCGTAGCTAACTCTTAACTAAGGAATAGCTACTTATAAGTAGGACTTTAAATATAAGGGTAAGTACTACCTACGCCTAGATTACTATCTATATACTAATAAGGAGTACCGCTATATTAAGAATAAGGAGGGGCGCTATAAGTAGAGTACTAACGTCGAGCTAACTCCTATTATAATATAGATAATAGGTAATATAGCTATAAGTAGACTACCTATAGTATAATATATATTTCTTTTGCTAATAGTCTGTTATAGGATATAGGTAACATTTAATCTACTACTTCTTATAGATGCGCTCTACTAGTAGCTAATAATTCTTCTAGTTACTTCTCCTATATAAGAATCTCTAGTAGTTCTTATTATCGTCTATACTATTACTCTAATAGCGGCTATAAGTATAACCTAGTTATACTTAATACTAATAATAAGCTAAGTAAGTATAATAGTAACAACTCTACTAACCTAGATACTAAGGCGGAGTATATTAACCTTATAGACTACTTTAAGGCCGCCGCCTATAAGCTAACTAAGCTTACTAGCGCTAGTAAGCCTAAGAATATAAAGAGGCCTTATACGTATATAGGGACTATATAAATAAGATAGGGTTATAGTAGAGATAATAGACTCCTATCTATAAGGATTAGTAATTTTAGAGAAGGAAGAGATCTCTCTTCTCGAGAGGAACTCTCTCTTATAGAAGAACCTCTCTTCTCTTCGACTCCTATCTAACTAGAAGTAGGTCCGATAGAGAATCTAATCTGTCCTAACTACCTATAGTCTATAGGAAGTAAGAGGTAGGAGACTTTCTCTTAGGGCTACTAGTAGACTACTTCTAGTATAGCGAGATTCTTCTTTCTACTAAACTACTAGCGGACTATAAGTAGTATATATATATATTAACCCTTTATAGTCTGCCTATAGTATAGACCTAAAGGACCCTCTACGCCTAAGTCTTATAGGCGCTCCCTTCCTAAGCTAATATCCTAATAGTAAGGTATTATAACTTATATCGCGTACCTCGCTCTATAGACTATTATAAATATAGAATAGAACTTTATAGAAGGTCTACTATAGTAACTAGCCTAAATAGAAAGTTACGCGTTATTATAGAAATACTTTTAGCGCTAAATTACTAGCGTTAATATTAAATTCTTCTTTTTAGTTAATCGCTAACTATTCTTCTACTTAATACTCTCCTCTACGCTCTTCTTTATTAAAGTCCTATAACTATATATAGTCTATAATTGACTTCTTTACCTATATATCCTCCTATAATCTATCTATAATACTAGGCTTCTATAGCGGTAGTACTACTATTATTAGTACGCGTATATCTAATATTAGCGCTAATAAGACATACTATTTTCGTACTATAGCTCTACGTAATAATACCTCTATCTTATATATCTTCTATATAACCTATACTAAAAGCGTTACTATTAGCCGCCTATATAAGAAGCTAGACAACTATACCTATAGTTACAATACTAAGAGTAAGAAAGGATTTTATAAGATTATAAGTTATCTGCTTATAGATTTAACTACCTATAGTCTATAGGTAGTAACTAATAGTTATAGATCTTCCCTCTACTCTAGGGCCGTCTTAATAAGGTCTATAATATATATATTATATACGTCGAGCTCTATAAGTAGCGCGGCGTCGATATTAGTAATATAGATATAGTCTATAATAATAGAGTAGTACTAGAGGCTACTATTAAGCTCTACTATATATAGCTAACTCTTAACTAAGTAATAGCTACTTATAAGTGTAAGACTCGGGCTAAGGGGGTCCTTTAGGTCTATACTATAGGTAGTCTATAAAGAGTTAATATATATATATACTACCTATAGTCTACTAGTAGTTCGGCCGAAGGAAGGGTCTTACTATACTAGAGGTAGTCTGCTAGTAGCCCTAAGAGGTAGTTCTCTACCCTTTACCTCCTACAGACTATAGGTAGTTAAGAAGGAATTAGATTCTCTATTAGACCTATTTCCGGTTAGATAGGAGTCGAAGAGAGAGGAGATTCTTCTATAAGAGAGGGTTCCTCTCGAGAGGAGGGATCTCTTCCTTCTCTAAGATTACTAATCTATATAGATAGGGGTCTATTATCTCTACTATAACCTCTACCTTGTTTATATAGTCCCTATATATATATAAGGCCTTATTATAGAGTAATCTTTATACCCGTTTTAGGGTAGCGGCTCTAATAGCTCCTCTTACTCGATCTTAGCCTTCGCCTATAGGTCTAGAAGGATAAGGTCCTACTAGTCTATTAAGGTAGAGGAGATTTGTTAAAGAGATCGAGAGAGAAGACGAGTAAGTATATAACTAACTACTTAGTTAGTAAAGTTAGCCTAAAGAAGGTAATAAGTAATAAGAAGGTAGAGAGGAGATAGGAGGCCTTAATTATAGAGACGCTAAGGAATTAGTCCGCGGATAGGTTCGTACGCTTTAGGATCGTAGGTAGGAACTCTAGCTCTAAGCCGATATTACTTGCCTATAGGTTAAGTTATAGGACTACTATAGCTAGAAGCGGACTACCGACAGACTACTAATAGGTAGATACTCCTTAGCGAAGTGGACTATTAAGGAGCTACCTAATTATAGAGAGAAGAATTTTAAGTAGTTAGAAGACTTTATTCTTAATTATAGGATTACCTTCCTCTAAGCCCTATACTTCTATAACGAGGGTTACTAATAGGTAACCTAGGCTATATAGTATCTTTCGGATATACCTAAGGACTATTAGGAGGTATAGTAGAGGTCGAAGAGGGAGGCAGAATATTAAGCTATTACCTAGAAGTACTTTAAGAACTTTATAGTTTAACTCTTAGATAGCCGAGAGGATCGACTCCTTTAAGCCTATATTAAGTACGTAGGTTATAGGTAGAAGTCGGACTAGATAGCCTAAGCCTTCTTTATATATATAGAGGGGCTTAAGAACTAGATAGATCCTTAGTATACTAAGAAGTAGCTCCTATACTATTACTTTACTCGACTTATAGATAAGCTATAGAAAGCTATTATTAACTATAATGCTACTCCTACAACCTAGGATAAGCTTATAGATCTTACTTCTAGATTAGAGAAGAATATTCTAAAGAAGAAGATAGCTAAGAAGCCTATAGAGAAGATACCTATACTAAAGGCTTCCTCGGCGAAGAGTAAGGATAAGTCGAAGGATTATACTACTAATAGTCTGTCTAGGAAGCCTAAACGTAATATAAGTAAAGTAAGTTACTATAGGTATAGTAAGAAGAGCTACCTCCGGCCTAACTACTCTAAGATTAAGAACGATTTAGGCGGCAATTCTAATAAGACTCCTATTATTCTAAAAAAATCTTAAGCCTAACTATAGGCGGATTAGCGGTAGTTAGGCAAAAATACTCGAAGACTAATAATACTATCTAGCTACTCGAGAGTAAAGAAGTTATTCGCGACTAGTATATTTTATATACTCTAAGCGGCTTACCTACTAATTATTCGGAAGTAAGAGTTACGTTTAATACTTATAGACAAGTTACGCTATTAGACTAGCGTGTTATAGTTAAGTACGACCTTCCTAAGGTTATAGCCTAGATTCTAGATATTAGCTAGCTAAGCTCCTAAGGCTAGAAGTACTATAGTATATATAAGTTATAGCTTATAATAACTAATTATATAGAGTAAGCTTGTTAGAAGACTATCCTTATATATAGTATAGACATAGCTAATTAGAAAGTCCTATTAGGCCGTTATACCCTTAAGTATTATGCGATCGATATTTTAAACAGCTAGGATACTTAGAAATAGGAGTATATTAAGGAAGATATAGACTTTATTTCTACTAAAGCTTTAGCGCGTATACTAAAGAGAGATAAGAAGTAGCTAGTATAGTACGTTAGCTAGATTTAAGTCGAGCGTACTACTAATTGTCTATTAAAGATATATATTACTAAAGCCGCTATTAATCTAAGGATCCTAGATACGCTATATACCTACTAGGACCTATTCGATAACGAAGCTACTAGTATACTTCCTTCTTATCGAGTAACTAACTATACTATTAATTTAGTAGATAGGAAGGAACCTCCTTATAGACCGCTATATCTACTATCGGCCTATAAGTAGAAAGTCCTTCGAGAATATCTTAAGAAAGAACTCGTAGCTAGGCGGATTAAATATAGTATTAGCTCTACTAGCGTACCTCTCTTATTTGTTCTAAAGGTAGATAGTAACCTACGCTTATATATAGACTACTAAGCTTTAAATAACGTTACTATTAAGGATAGATGTCTACTCTCTCTTATTAAAGAAACCTTAGACTAACTTATTAGCGTAAAGTACTTTACCTTACTAGACCTAAAGGATACCTACTACTATATCTAGATCTACGAAGGTAATAAGTAGAAGACTACGTTCTGTATATAGTATAGGTACTATTAATATTATATTATACTCTTTAGCTTAACTAATACTTTAGTAACCTTCTAAGCGTATATTAACTATACTCTTTTAGGTCTCCTAGATAATATCTATATTATGTATTTAGATAACATTCTTATCTATACGTACTCTAATAGTCTAGAGGAGTACTAGTCTATAGTAAAAAAGATGCTAGACCGCCTTAGGAAGGCGAGCCTATACTATAATCTAAAGAAGTATAAGTTCGCTACTAACTTAGTAAAGTTCCTAGGCTTTATTATTAAGAGAGATAGAGTAGTAGCTAATCTAGATAAGGTAGTAACAATCCGAGACTAGCCTCGCCCTATAATAATTAAAGAGCTCTAAGGATTCCTTAGCTTCGTAAACTTCTACTAATAGTTCGTCGAAGGTTATACGAAGAAAATAGCTACTATAACTAACTTATTAAAGGGTAACTAAGACTTTAACTAGACCGAAGCGGCCTAGGAGTTATTTAAGAAGGTAAAGAAGTATTTTAAAGAATCGCCGCTTCTTCGTTATTTTAATCTAACTAAAAGGATTAAGCTAGAAACAGATTTATTAGACTTTAGTATCTTAGAGATCTTATTGTAATTATTTAAAGATAGTAAGTAGCATCCTATCGCCTTTACGTCTAGAAAAATATAGGACTATAAGTAGAACTAGGAGATATACGACTAGGAGCTACTAGTAATTATCTACTACTTTAAGACTTAGTAATAGTACTTTACTAGTATACTAGTACTAGTCGAGGTATATACGGACTATAATAACCTAAAGACTATCTAGATAATCTAGCGCCCTAATCCGCGATAAGCTAGATAGGTAGTATATCTAGGACAATTCGATTTTAAAACCTACTACTAGTTAGGTATCTCTAACCCTACTAATAGTCCTTCGCGGAGGCTAGATTATTAGATAGAGAATAATACTATTAATATATTGCTCCTAACTCTCTAGCGAAAGCTTAGGCTAGTAAGTAATAGTATTAAGGTAATAGTCGATATAACGCGAGTTAAGGAGAGTAGCTTAAGAACTATAACTAAAGAGATTTTAGATACTAGCAAAGAACTACTAATAGTACCAAATATATATAACGCGTCCCTTCTAGACGCTAGTACTAGCACTTATCTATACTACGTACTACGCTCTTAAGCACGTATTCTACTTATAAGTAAAACTAGTTTAGGCGATACTAACGCTAAGTTTATATAGATAATTATAATATTATAAAAGAAGGATCTATTTACGGCCTAGATCCGAGCTAGACCTAGTTGTAGATAAGTTACCTTCGGGCGCGCTAATCTATAGCGTTTTAATAAGAATAACCTATTATAGTTTTATAGAAGGCTCTTCGTTCCTAATAAACCTATAATATAGAACGAGATCCTAGTAACATTCTATAACTCTATACTCGTAGG